>CM043116.1:51646239-51856279 GCA_023701765.1 Hylyphantes graminicola
GAAACTTACAGTTTTAACAGCCATGATCATTCGCGCGAATGTAAAATATGTTTATACTATTTTCAAAATTAGTATAAGCAAACAGTAAAATACATTTTTTAAAGAAAATCGTATTACATACTACTTTAATGTATCATATTAAAATGTTCTTAAGGTTATGCAAAAAGCACTTATGTTAGCAGTAGAATTATTAATTTTTTTTTTGTATAAAATCTTTTATTATTTAAAATATGGTTAAAATTTTCCTTATTTAAAAAGCCCCCTTAATTTCACAATGAATTAAAATAATACAAATTATAAGAACAAAAGTATTTCTATGCTGGAGTCAGTATATGTGATTTTTTAACTAATAATTTTAAAAGTCTAGTAAAAATTGGGTTGCCTTTAAATAATGGTAATTACCACCAATTTTCGAACGTGAAAATGCAAGAAGGACATAATAATGATTTAGTTAAGCAAAGCTTGTTATCAACTAAGAAAGCTCCCGTTGTGATGAATAGTCGAAAGTCAAAAAAAAGTGTCAGAGTATATATTTAATCTTTATTACGGCGCATTTAACTGCTTTCAAAATATTAAAACTTTTAGTTACTACTTTGGATAGATATTTCTATGTTAAATAACGCATTAACATTTTCTTAAATATAATGTACTTGACGTAAATAATAACGAAAGTAGGTATAAATGTATGACTAACCAATTAATATAATTTCTTTTATTTTTTTTACTGTTAACTTGAATAATATTTGAACCCACTTATTTAAGATTTATTTAAAGTATGTACTTAGACATTAATTTAAAATCATTATTTTCTGTATGAATTAATTTTTGATTAGTAGTAACTAAAGTGTATACTTAGAAAATTTATAACTGATGGGAAAACATAAATTAATAAATTTATAATTAATGAATACATGGTGTATTAAATTGGATTTTAAAATGCACTGAATCTTAGCGCATTTTGAAAATTTATTATCCAACCTACGCGAAAATTCATTTACTTGTCAAATAAAACAGTTAATTCACAAAGCGTTCGCAGCAACATACATATAACACATTATTAATGATATAAGAATACTATTTAGTAGATTAAATATCAGATTGAAGACTTTAATAAACAATATCGGGACATATTTGCTTTATGTATAGCATTGAACAGTATTCTACCGTCCCATAAAATATTACGTAGTAATATTTGTTTAAGAATCCAATAAGTGCAGCTTAGGAAAATATTCGATTTTCATTTTAAACATAAACATTGGGTATAAATCTTTTCCTTAGTAGAAAAGGGTGATGTTCAGTAATACAAATAAGCAGATAAACTGCAGTATCTCGACTAATGACTTAGACCATTGTTGAAAGCATTAAATAACTCTAAACTATTTCAAAGTATACTGAAAGGCTGATTATTTCTGAGCAAAAATGAGCCAGTTCATTGCTGTAGTTACAGCAGTTTACATGCCTGCGTTAGAAATAAGGGTTTTTTTTTGCTAATATAATATTTACATATTTGGTTTTAAATTAGTTGAGTAGAATTTTCGTTTTTCAATAAAATGGTAAGGCTTCCACGTACATTATTATTTTTGTTTCTGCTCATTCATTGAAAAATTCATAATAACTTGTTTACTTTAAAATACGTAATAACAGATTATTTGAGTCTATTCCCGTTCATAGAAAACATTAGTTTATGTGGGTGGATTAAGAATTCATTTATTAAATTGAAATGGTTTTTTATTGCATTTGTGCTATAAAGTATGTAGCATAAAAAAAGTTGCCGATGATAGAAACATAGTTTAACTTATTTATTTAACATGTAACAAAAACATATCTGAAATATATAATGAGATGACCGTGTGTTTTATATAACTGGTGGGCCATTATAAAAGAAATAGATTGTAATTTAATTAAACCAGAAATTTTTAATTTAATAAAAATTAATTTTCTATTCTCTTTTAAAGAGTTTGGCAACATTCAGAAATTAAATTTCTAAAATGTGAAGTAGTTAATTAAAACTAAAATGATGTATTTGTGTGGGTGAATTTAGAATTCATTGTTTAAATTGAATTATTTTTTTAAATTTTTTTTTGTAACATACATTTTTGTTTTACTTTTTTTACATTTATTTTTTTATATAAAATAGCATACAAAGTTTCAACCAAATCAAACATAGTTTTATTTATTGTTATTTAAGGTGTAACAAAAACACATTTAAAGTGTAGAAAGAGATAAACGTGGATTTTTTTGAACTAGTACGCATTAATAATTTTCTAAAAATGTTTCGTCATTTCGTTCCGCATAAATTTCTAATTTTAAAAATAAATTCAATTTAAACTCTACTCTAAAATAGTAAGTAACTTTGAGAAATTTAATTTGTTAAACGTGCAGCACTTTGTTTCCTATAAAAATCCGAAGAAACTGTTGTTATATTCTTAGGAAATTTAAATAAATAAGTAAAAACCTAATGCCTAAAATTACCTAGTTTTGTTAGTTCTTTGGAGTTCTTTGTCTCAAATGTTTCTAATGTATCTTCTAATGATGAACTTCTTTTCTTCTTATTTGTCTGATACATGAATTCCCTTTCTATAGTTACAGTCCAATTACTTTCATCGATTCTATGAGGCAATAATTGAAGAACTTAGTGGAAGAACGTGCTAAATGACAAAAATGTGAAAACGCGAAAATTAGGCTGTTAAGTTTTTCGTTTGCATTTAGATACGTGAAAAATGGTACTTACAAAAGGTAAAAAACGTCTTATCTTAAGTTTATGAACAGGAAGAATCTTGTTATCTTTGAAGGGAGGTAATGACATATGAAGAGTACACGGGAAGAAGCGATTGATTTATTAGGCGGGTGCCCGCAATTGTATGCTTGACTGCATAATACCGGTTTCTCTCTTTCTTCTTCGTTGGTGATCGCCAATCGCCTGAATCTTGGTATCTAGGAACCACAGAGATAGTAGTTTAAGTACTACAGTGGCATATCACGTGACCTACAACACTGACTTCTTTGTGGCTCTTCTGGGAGCTCCTTGCGCGTCCCGTCGTTAGCATTGGAGGTCAAGTGATCTGCCACTCAATTACTTTAACTGTGATATCTATGGAAGAAACTGGTTTCCTTACACAACTTTAGGCGATCACTCGCTATCATCCCCAAAGTGGCCTGCTAAGGAAACTTCTCTGAAAAATCAATCGGTTTTTCCCTTGTACTCTTCATATTCATTGACACAGAAATCTTGATAGTTTTTTAATGGATTTTATCATGTTCTTCCACTAAGCTCATCAATTCACTTGATGAAACTCTAAATGAGGTTAACTTCTTAATTGTAAAAACTTCGAATTTGAAAGATTGATTTCAACAATCATTTTTACTATAGGCATTTTAATATTTAAAGTAGCCAGAATACAAATAAGTTATTTTATATGTTAAGATTATTTAATAGAAACTATTTATTTTTAGTAAGTGAACTATACTTGCACAGAATCATAGGAACAATCACTGGTTATAAAAAAAAATAAAAACTCAATAAAAGAGTTCCCGGATATCATTCTCTTCGCATTCGTCGGTTGAAAACGGTTCTAAATTACTAGGCCCGTCAATGACGTTATTTCGACCAAACCAAATCTATAAAAAATAGAGTGTACTCAGTTTTGATTAAGATGAGCACTTAAACTTATCTTATAAACTGTAATAAATTTCTGTAAATGTATAATTGAACCCTTTCAATCCCAAAGGCAATTTAGCAACATCGTTTTAGAAAAAATTCTGATCGTCTATAGCCATTAATGATATCAAAAAGCACATCTTCGATTCTTCAAACTTTTTTCGATTGGAAAATATTTTTTTATTGATTCCGATAGATGTCATCTCGATTATTTTTTTAAATTATGATCAGAAACTTGATGATGCCAAACGGCATCACTGGGACCGAAAGGGTTATGCAAATGAATTAATGATAGCTCCTTAAACATTGTTTACAAATTTTCTGAATTTTTTTTTTTTTTCAAATTATTCATTACAAGCACTTAAATTATCTTTCTGTAGTTTTTGATAAAAACCTAAGAACTGTAGTGAAGTTACGCATTGACTGAACTGACCAGTATATAACTGTGATCGTTATCTGTATTTCTTTTTCTTGCTTATTCCTGTCTTATATAGTGCTTTGGTTCGGCTCACAGTATTGAGTCGTTTAATAAAAATGATTCGATGAACTCTGCTGTGGTTAATATTTTACCTTCACGTCTGGCGCCCACAAAACCTGTAATCCTGTTTTAAAAAAATTGGATTAAAAAACTCTCCAAATTTGATCTCTAATGAATGCATATTAAGAATTTTTATTCGATTGTAATAGCTCATATTTAAAAAGGCGAAGTTTTTTGTTTTGTGGAAATTTTGCAATTAAATGTCATGATAAATCTTATTCTTCGTGAAATTGAGTTAAGTTTTAAAAAAATGAGGCAAAACAAATGCTCAGTATTTATAATGGTTAAAAATTAATCTTCGACATAATATAAACAAATTGATATTTTCAACAAGATTAAATTCTGCTCCTTATTTAATATGTTGTTAAATAAAAACAACTATAAAAACTTATCCTTTTTTTTTATCTATGACGCAAAAATAAAAGTTTCTTCAAGAGTTCCAAAACATTTCAACTTTTTTTTTAATTTTATTTTTAGAATTATATTCCTTCTGGATTTTTTTAATCATTTAATGAATTCAAACTTTTTATGAACTACACATTTTTGTTTAAGATTTTTTGCGAAATAACGATAACGAGTTTAAGAGTATAATTTATTTTTCTTTGTTGTTTGAAGAATATATTAAAAGATTTAAAGTTCTCAACAACGTGTTAGAAATAAAAAGATTTCTAACATTTTCCTATTGTTTTATGTGTTCTTCTAAAACATAATTAGAAGGTTGGAAACTTTTTTTAAAACAATTGCTGGAGTTTTATTTCTGACTGTGATGTTTAAAAAAAGTGTACATTTGTTTTCTATTTAAGAGATTGTTGTATAAAAATATATGTAACATATGGTGTGTTTTCTAATTTGCTTGGATAAAACATTCGACTGTCAGATAATCAGGCATTTAAAAACACTAAAAATTATTAATATGAAAACTTGAGCAACACCACCATTTTTGTTAAAAATTATTAGCATCTTCTCTGTTACCAATTAAAATAAATCTTTTTTATTACTTTTTCGTGAAATATGTTTTGTTAAAAAGTAGTTTGCGGTATTTTGACCTCGATATCTTTTATATTTCATGTGAAATTGAAACAATAAACATCTTGAGTTCATATTTAATAAATTAATTTAATATCTAATTCAGCTTTGAAAGAACTTTCAATTAATATGTGACTATTAGGTAATTTTATCACAAAAATGTCGGAATTAATTATAATCTCATAAAAATGACAAATGTCGCCCCCCCCCCCTCCCCCTGACTTGTATAAATATAAAACTCAAGTTTGACAACTCTTAGCTCCACTCATAAAGAGTTCGAGCTATATTGTTTTTATACAGAAGAACAATAAATAATATAAATATTGAAAATAACATTCAACACAATTTTAGCTTTTCAAATTAATCTTACAAAAAGAAAAAAATATATCTATAAAAATAATAATAATGTATTGATACAATGAAAAAGTTTTACAAAATAAAAAAAAAACACCTTGGTGGGCAGCTAAGGCCCCTTCAGAGGTATGAAATTTACTAAAACAAAAATTGTGCAAGCGGAGAAACAAAATAAAAATAAAAATAAGTTATACAGTACATAAATACACAAAAAGGAAAACTCGAATAAATAATCGAATATCTTTTAGATCTAAACAAAAAAAAGGAAAAGAATTAAATCGTTAAAATCAAAAGGTATACACGAAACGTTTATCAGATTTGCCTGAATAAATATGCACTTACTAACAAAACCGTTGCAGTATTAGTTTTAATGCTCATTGAATAGCTAAATACAAAGAAAAAGCATATTAAGGTTGTTATCCACTACTGATAAGCTGCATTTTCCTGAATTATTGGAAAAATTAGATAACATTCGTTATATATTATCCCTTAATAATCTATTTATATCAAAAAGCCTACTTGACATAATTCTACATCTTCGTAAAGCATGGACCTAAGTCAAAACAGAATATCTGCAGTTTTGGATGCAGAATCGCCGGTCCGCCGGCGCAGTGGTTAGTGTACTAGCCTTTGGAGCTGCTGAGCTCGGGTTCGAATCCCGGTAAAGGCATGGATGCTTGTGCTTGTCAATAAATGTTGTTATTTGTCTATGTGTTTGTGTCATCCTTCTTTGTGTGTCTCTTGCGCTTGTAAAAACTCTTTCTGTGTCTGTCCCACTTGACGAAAGCTTATAATCGGTTCTCTGAACAAGCATACAAGCTTAAATATATATATGTATATGTATATGTAGGTAAACCATACCACATACCATATCATACGGAACAAAACTTTTTTTGAAAGGAAAGTCGTCTTCGATAGAAGTTAGTCATGTGAATAGCTAAAGATAAAATTGGATTCAAGTCTCAGACACATGTAAAAAACTAAAATAAGAGTTACATTTTGATGTAGTAATCTTGCATTCACTTTTTTTAAAACTGGTACACTCACACAAAAATATGTAACAAATATAAATTCGAATACACTCTTCCTAATTAAACGGTACCTACACACAATATACATATAATATAAATATTTCAGAAAACTTGCATTCTAAAGTTTTCCCCTATAGTGTGTCTGTTGTGACTGTCTCTTCCGGCGAGCTGGGTAATGGGCTATAAAGCCTACACTCTCCCTTCTAGAGGGCGCAATCACTGTCATTTGTCATTTCTGGATGCAGAATCAAAATTTGCAGCATAGTTATCGCACACAGTCAACGGTATGGTATGGTATGGTATGGTATGGTATGGTATGGTATGGTATGGTATGGTATGGTATGGTTCATATATATTCCAGCTTGCGTGCTCGTTCAGAGAATCGCTTATAAGCTTTCGTCAAGTGGGACAGACACAGAAAGAATCTATACAGTCACAAAGAAAGGAATAACACATAGACAAATAACAACATTTATTGACGGTCACAAACATCCATGCCTGACCGGGATTCAAACCCTACCCCAGCAGCTCCAAAGGCTAGCGTCCTAACGATTGAGCCACCGGGGCGGCATAGTCAACGGTGTCAGTGTGTTTCTTCGGTGATCTACACTACAAAGTGAACATTGACGGGAGCTCTCGATTTGTGTTAAGGGGGAATGGGCGCCCTGGACCTTGGATCTCCAAAGCAAAGTGTTAATCCACTGGAGTAAAAAAAAATATTTTCTCTGCCACATTTCTCTGGCTGTATTAAACGGATTTTTATGTGATAAATGTAGCTGACTTACAGGTCCGGGCAATCCCACTTTTTGAAATTGGTCCGATTTTTTTTTTTTTAAATTTTGAATAAACAATTTCACAAAAAGCATTCGAAGTAATTTAAAAAGTGGGATTATAGAGACCTAAGTTATTTACATAGTATATTATTTTAAAGAAACCGTTTGTAAAAATATTTAATACAGCCGGTGAAATGTAGCAGAGAAAATAGTTTTTTCCCATAGGATTAACATCGAGGCACTTGAGTTTGGAGACCCTCGGTCTAGTGCGCCCATTCCCCCTTAATGTTAGAACAGTCGCATTGCAGGCGAATAAACCATCTCATATGGCCAACTTACCATTAACATATAAATTGCCTTTAATAAATTGGCAGATTTTCTTTGCAAATTATACAGAATTTTTCGGCACATCAACTAAAGTTTTTTCTGTAAAACCAGCAGAACCATAAATTAGCACATTTTCTTTGTAAATTATACAGTATTTTTTCGGCACATCAGCTGTAAAACAGACTTTTTTACAATGCAGCTTGACCCTAAGTACCAGGTACTTCGATTTTTTTTTTTTTACTTTTAGAGCATTCTTGCAAAACCGGTGTGCCCCTGCCCACCGTCTGTGCATCAAACTAGATACACTCAGTCAAAATGTAAGGTTAACCTTCAACTAAACTCATTAAATACCCTAATAGGTTTTTTTTAAAAAAGTGTCCAGATAATCCTTACACTATGCAAACGAACTTGGTGGACGTGGGCTGCTATACCACCAATGTCGTCACTCAATGACTGTTAAAGTTAGTGGAAGCCCTGTTTATAGTCCTTCTGATTACAACACAAGCTTCGAAAACACTTTCTTCCCATAACCCCTCGTATAGTTTTTTAGGATACGGTTCCGGTTGTAAACCCAAATTTTTTAGGGCTCTGTTGTGAGGTTAATCTTAATTTCTCTCTAAACCCAAGTAGGGTGGGGTAAAAAAACATCGACGTCCATGCAGTTTCCTAGCAAACCACACGAAAGGGTAAGGGTATTAAGGGGGGATGGGCGCACTCAATGTTAATCCAATGGGGGAAAAAACTATTTTCTCTGCCACATTTTTTCGGCTGTATTTAATATTTTTGCAAACGATTTTTTTTAATAATAAATGCAGATAACTTACAGGTATCTATAATGCCATTTTTTGAAATTGCTTCGAATACTTGAATGTATGTAAAATTATTCATTCAAAATATTAAAAAAAATTTCGAACCAATTTCAAAAAGTGTTATTGTCGGGACCTGTAGGTCCTGTAAGACCTGTGCTACATTTATCACATAAAAAATACTTTTGTAAAAAAAATATTAAATACTGCGAAATTTGGAAGAGAAAATATTTTTTTTTCTCCATTTGATTACCACAGATGCACTTTGCTTTGGATACCAGCGATCTATCGCGCCCATTCCCCCTTAAGGGGGTTCAATACCCTAAAATCGGTGAAAAAATCAAAACAAAAATTATTGGCTTAAAATACTATTACAACCTTTATTAATAATGTCACAAAGTATCAAGACGGTTGGACAAATATTTTTGACATTAAAAGCCATTTTAATGTCATGGCTTCGTAAGGAAATGGGTTAACAATAAAAACTTTAAACGCGTTTTTCTCAGAACTTGATTTTTTTAACTTCGATGTACCTTTTCTCAAAAACTATGCTACGTTTTCTCGTGAAATTTTTGTATATGATGTAATACATAGTATAGATTAATCTGAGGTTATAAATTTTAATAAAACTAAAGTGAAAAAAAAAATATGGGGCTAAAAAGTGAAAATTTTCATGATTTTTTGGGTACTTTAAAGCTTATTTTATTTAAAAAAATCGAACAGTTATTTGCAAAAAACTTTTAACCTCAGATTAATATATAAGGTTGGTATAAAACACAGAGAAAATTTTAAGATGATCTGATCAGTAGTTATTGTGAAAAGGTACATTGCAATTGGCCAATTTAACATTGCCAACATACAACATACTGAACCCCCTTAAGGAGCATTCCAAGGAAAGTGGTCCTGGAGGGTCAAAAAATTAAAGTGCAAATAAAATTATGAAAAAACTTTCCCGTGTAGTTAAAGGTTTATATTTCAAATATATCACACTGATTTTCAAATCTGATTTCAATTTTAGGGTGAAAAATTGCAATAAACTGGGCTGATTTAGAAATAGATCTTTTAAGTGAAATAATTGCCAGATTTATGATAAACTTTTAAGGGATAAAAAAATTTAACATGATTTTTTTTATTCATATTGTTGCAAATGCATCTTTTTTTAATATCTTAGGCATATATTTTATACAAAGCTTTATTCAAAAAAAATTACTCGGTTAAATATGAATTACTTGATGCTCAATGTAACACACGGAACGAAAACTTATAACTTTTTTTATAAAAACTGTAAAAAACGAGTAACAAAGCTTATTTTATTAACTATAAGCTAGTTACACATGAGGAACATATAAAAAAAATTTCAAAACATATTTTCAAAAATTAAGCAAGAATTGGGCAATTTATTTCTTGAAACACACGGAACTATTTTGGCGATTAAGCAAATTCCATTCGTGACAGACATGACGTAAGACAACTTTCTTGGCTCTTAAAAAGTACTAAATGTTAATTGACTGTCAAAAAATTACCATGGGGTGATGCAAATAAAGGTCTTAATTATAAGAAACGCTGAAATTTTCATTCAAGAGAAAATACTTAAAATTAATTGGGCTAAAACATGCCGTGACTGACATGACAAAATTGAGAGACAGATTTTGAGTGACCTTATAATATTACCATTTGCTCTTAACTGGTATGCATTTCAAGTCCAGAATTTTTTTGGAATCAATATAAGATTCTAATGTGCCAATCAGAAAGAAAAAATTAAGAAATTTATAAATAGTAAAATATTATAAATATTTATTAGCGTGACTGACATGACAAATGTGACAGACATGACAAAGTTTTAATGTTCTATATTTAGCCCAAATTTAAAATTTAATGTTCGAATTTTTTACGAGCTGTTTATTTTGAGATATAACAAGAGAAAATAAAGTGTCAAGAATTTTTGCCGAGTAGATTTTGTTTAAAATAAAAAAGTTGAAATTTAAAAAATGATGTCCATGGCGCATTTTCGTGGAATCAACCAATGAAGGAAACTGGAGTGGGAGTTGACGTGCAATATAAAAAAGGCAGATTTATCCTGAGAAATACATTTATTAAAATGCGTGCTCATAGAGGCATGCATGTATATATGTAAAAAAAAACATAAAACAAATAAATCCTTTACAAAAAAATTAAAAGCAATCGCAAAACTTAGACCTTGAATAGAAATTTTTCATATAACTTATAATTTTTGTTTTCAGTTTTATAAGTTTATTCTTTGTAGCCGAGTTTTTTCAACGGTCTTGGTCTTTTACGCAATGAAAGTTTCAACCACCTGCTCTGACAGAAGTACACATTTGATGATGAGTTAGATGTTTACATTGGAGATCATTAGTAGCTGAATTATAGAGTGCTTCAGACGTTATTTTGTATTTCCTAGTGACCATCGTCTTATAGAAAAGGTATGTGTCGGCCATCGTCCAGTCTTCAAAGAACCTTGCGGATATTGTCCGAAACTTAATGCCAAATACCAAAATCCTTCATATTTCGCAACCGGACATACCATCCAAAATAACGGATGTGAACCCACGGGTGACATCGGTCCCGGTACCAGGAATACGAAAAATTCACCAAGTTAAATGTGATTCTGGCAGTAACATTGAACTGTTCAATACAGCTATATAAAAATTGTGCTTGTTATTGTTGTGTAACTTGCAATGTGGTAGGAATTATTTTTCACCAGTTAAAAATTTATGAGTAATATTTAAAATTATTAATTGAACTTTTATATTCATTATAAAAAAATTAAACAAAAAATGTGCTTTACAAAGTTAAATAATAAATAATTGTGTATTTAAATATGTCACTAAACTCCTATATTTATTTATTTGCTAACCAAAGTGTTTATCATTAAAAATATTAGGATTTTAAAAACTGAACTGCAAATCAATTCGCACGCTGTAACACACGGAACGTTGAGTGCAACACACGTGATGGCGCTATTTATTTTATTGTAGTCTGACTATTTGTAACTCAGATTTCCAACTCCACTTTTTTTAAAGCTTGTTTACTTACCTTGCTATTGATATTTTTTATTTTCATGAGTATTTGCATAATTCGCAGAATTATGCAAATAATAGAAGAAGAAAAGAAAATAACCCTGTTAAATGGAAACACACGTGACGGGAAATGAAAAAATTATATCTGCGTAACTTTTTAGTTTAAAAAGATTCCGATTAGCTTAATAAGATCATTAAACATCTGAGAAAAGATATAAGTTGTCATCTTATTTGTTTTATACTGCTTTCAAAACGAAAATTTAACAAATCTACTGGAAATGTGGTCCGAATGTAACACACGGAACGCTGGAATGCTCCTTAAGTGCTTTTGATGTAACCGAACAGACTATAGTGACAAGATAGTCTGTAATCCGAGTCTAAGTTTCAGGAAATAGAACTCCCGTTGCAGTAAAGTTGATGGTATGGTATGGTACACATATATTCCAGCTTGTGTGCTTGTTCAGAGAACAGCTTATATGCTTCACCGTCAATTTTTTTACAGTCACAAAGAAATGAATAACACATAGACAAATAACAACGTTTATTGACGGTCACAAACACCCATGCCTGACCGGGATTCGAACACGGCCCTAGCAGCTAGAATCCTAACGATTGCGCCACCGGGGCAGCAGTACACTCTTAAAACAAAAGAGTGAAATCCACTCCAGTTGGAGAAGTGCATTTTCGACACTGGAAAGGATTGAATATTACCTCAGGCTGAGTTAAAATCACTCGTTTGGAGTGATCCTGTCGGCGGTTTAGCACACAAAAAATCCACTCCTTCCGGGTAAGTGCATTTTCCACTCTGGAGGCGTGAAATTAACTCAGACTGAGTTCAAATCCACTCTCTTGTTTTAAGAGTGTAAAGTTGAAAGAAATGTAGATGTACCCCTTTTACTTAGAGGTAGGTAGTAGGAGCACGCTGTTGCCTTTTCGAGAGATATTTGCGGGAAATAAATTACGCAAATCATCCAGTCCCGACTCCGAAAGTGGCAATTTAGTTAAGTATGTTCTGTTAAGTACATTGCCGCGTAGGATAGCATGTTAATGTTGCGGCGTATTGTGTTGCTGGGTCGTGTTGGGCAACATTAGGTGCAAACGCTAGATAACTAAAGCTGGAAAAGTATTGTGTTATTTTGTTTTCTGGGTTGCTCCGAAACTCTAATTGAGTAATTAATATTCGTGTCTCAAATACTTATACGTAAAAATATACCGAAATAGTAACCAGAAAAAGCAATCAGAAATTGCAAACGTAACTAGTTTTCTGATATGGAAGAATTAAAAACAATTAATACAGTGGTGGAAATTGAATTATGAACTGGCAGTTTTTTAACAGTATTTCTTTATTAAATGCTTTTTTATCAATTTAAATTTCATACACTATACAGGCTTTGTATTATAAATTATACCCGAAAATAAAATTTTATATAATTTCGTAAACAATTTATTTTGTTGATATTTTAGTTTTAGCATAGGGATATTGATTTATGAACTTTTACATTCAATAGCCATTAATAAATACTAAAACTATTTTTTTTCGTTATTTCTTCGTTGATTTATATTTTCATAGACAACACGAAACTTTGGGTCAAGTTTTGGTCAAGCAATTTCCAGTTTTTAATTATTAAGTCCTTCTATTCCATAACTGATACGCACTCCATCGACACCATACTCTTTTTGAGTAAATTATTCATACCAATTGATCTCAGACATTATTTTTTGGGTTTAAGTCATGACTATTGACAAGATGATCTAAATGAACAACATTTTGTACATTAAACCATTCTTCCATTTCGTTTTAAATGTGGATACTTGCATTATCATGCATAAAAATAGAATCAAAAGTATAGTTTTGCCACGCAAAAAGAAATCAAAGAATTTTTTTAGAACTAATCTGAAATAAAGGGATGTTTGTCAGCCCTTCAGAAACAAAACCTTGTTTCTTCAATCATAAGATATCGTTGCCCAAACCATCAAACTTCCACCACTAACATTTCTGCCGAAGACAGATCTTGGTTATTTTCGAAGATCCTTTCAATAACAGTTTAAACCATCACATCCATCCAAATTGAACTTTTTTTCATCAGCAAATTTCCCTTTTTTCCCATTTCTCTCAATGCACCCCCACCCAATCCATTTTCAAGTAGTTATGACCCTATTTTATTAGCCTGTTCTTATGGTGAAGAGTCAGCTTTGGGAGCAGCTTTCATTTTGGAACATTTCAAGTTCGACGACGATATCAATATTTGTCCTATTCTTCTGGGAGTTACAGGAAGTGATAGTTCATAACAAATTCGTCCTGTAATGCACAAATGCTGCCACAAATGGTAACTTTTTGGGATGCAAGTCCAATAATCGTGATTTTGTGCCTCGTCCCACGAGGGTTACACCTTTTTTATTGATGGTTTTTGCCGTGGTCAGAATGATTCTTCAAATATTTATGAATTATATGTATTGATCGTTTAATTAATATGCTGATTTCTCTAACAGATTTGTTACAATATTATATAAGGGTCATTTTTTTACCTTTTTGGCTTCAGGCAGTCCCGAAAGCTTTCCTATTTAGTAAAATGGGAATAAAACAGATAAATTTCAGCAAAGTTGGCCTTATTCTTATTTATAAGCATTGATAGTAAGCTCCCCTGAAGTTCAAATGAAGAACTAGTTGAAATATTTGGTACCTGGGTTCAAAATAAATATGAGTTCATAAATCAATTTCCACCATTTGACATGCCCAAAAACTAAAAATAGATATATTTTTTATTGAATATCATTTTTTGAAAAAAATTATGTGTGAAAATCCTTTATTATACTCTGAATATACAACACACAAAATTCGAATTGTGAGCACTTAATACAAAACGATATCTGGTGAAAAGAGTGTTAGTTCATAAATCAATTTCCACCACTGTATAACTAATGGAACATGAACTCGTCCTTAAAACAATTATGAGATTGTTTTTGATATTAAATACTTAGTGTTATTAACATTACAATTTTTATTACATAAAAACAGTCAAAATTACTCGATATATAAATTAATGACGTGTACTAATTAGGGGAGAGGGAGGATTGGGACATTTTCACATAAATATTTTTTTATTCATTATCCCCTGCCTATTTTTAGATGCAAATGGTTAAATAAGAAACTGACATGTTTTAAATTATTTTTAAAAAATATAAACCATTTAAATGTTGAACAATTTTATTTCTGTTGAGAAATTCAAATTACAAGAATTTTGTCCCAGTCCTCCCTCTTGGGTGGGAGGAGTGGGACATGAGTATGGGAGGGATGGGACACATTTGAAAATTAAAGAAAAATTATCGAATATCTTAATGAGAGAGGTTTACATCAAAAGAAAAGCAAGACTGCACCCTACTGGTCCCACCAATCAATTGTGGCAGCAGCAATTTTATGATAATATCGGGGTTTTTTTCTATAGTCATTCTGTTGAGGAAAATTAAAATTTCCGTTCGTGTCCTTTCTCAAAAATTTTACATAGTAACTTTCAGAATTGTCAATAATCTCCATCATTGAAACTTAGAAAACAATTAACCGCTTGGTGAGGAATTTGACAAGCACAAAATCATATTTGCCTATGTTAGGATTGTCTTTTATCTAGTCCATCGCTTGTGCTATATCCATGTCATCATCTGAACTGTCATGTAATGAAAATAATGACCTTTGCTATCGCTGGATTCATTTCTTTGAACGTTAGTTTTCTTTTGAATTTTTAAATTTTAGGCTTGCACATACATATTTAAGTTGGCACCTTTTCCCCCCCTAGTCTGGCAGCTTCGGCTTCTTCAATTTCTTTCTTCTCGGGGGTATCTGTTAATATTCTTGTTCATCCTTTTTCTTTCCTTTACTTTGAATCAATGGATTCCTAGGTTCCACTTTAGGAAATGGCCGTATGTACAGGAGGAAAGAAGAATGGACTGGAAGGCAGAGGAATGGGCATGTCCCATTCCTCCCTCTACATAATGCTTCTAAAAAATAACTTCTCGCATAAACCATGCTGACATTAAGCTTAACTAAACTGCTTATAAGTATACATTGTATCTTTAAGAGTACTGTTGCACTATATTGAGTTTGTTTTAGAAATTTCATGAGTAAAGAAATAAAACTAAAAATAGATTAAAAACTTTCTCGGGAGGCGGGAAAATAAACTTTTTCCAAATGTAAACTGAAAGTTGAATCTGGATAAACCAGAAATAGGTAACAACAAGAAGCTATACATACGCTATCTGGTGATGAGACTGGAAATAAAATTAGGTCATTTATTTTGCCATAATTTCAGCTGTCCCACCCCTCCCACCGTCCCAATCCTCCCTCCTCTCCCCTACATTTACGCAAAACGTGTTTCGTACAACAGATTTAGTAAATTACAGCTATTTAGGTAGTTTACTTATCCTTTTCTTGCTTTTGATAAATAAATTTTAAAAAATTTGATAAATATAAAACAACAATCCTTCATTACTTTTTATGTCATTTTGACATCTTAAGATTATTATTAGATTACAGTACAGAAGATACTAAAAAAATATTAACATAGGCAGAAAAAATTATATCTATTTCATATAAAATACCCATTTAATAAATATTTTTTCATTCAGAAATTTAGTTACCAGAGAGTTCAATCTAAAAATTAATGTTACCTTGAAACCAATGAAAAAAATGGTAGATATTAAATTCCTTCTGCATTGATCGGAAAACTGAATCAGAATTCCCATTAACAGAATTTAAATAAAATATGAAACTGATTATATGAATCCTGTTGAAACGATAATGAAACAAGCTGTTTCAATGCCCTTTGGTTATCGAAATTCAATTTGTCTTGACTTGATTTCACTTACTTTATTAGGTTATTGATTTCCAATTTTTGCCTTTCCAGCTGTGGACAAAGAAATGCATAATTACTTAAGGCTTTGTGTTTGCTATTACCACTTGATCTTTGGCATGGCGTCTTGGGAAGACTGTTAGATTATTTATTTTGTTGTAGTTACAATGAATTTGTTTAGCATTATAAAATAAATCTCTAATTAATTCTCCAATTTATATTGAATTCTATAATTAATATAATTTTCTCTAATTACTTTCAAGTTCATAATAAAATATAATGTAGTAAAAGTATTGCTATGGGGTCGAAAATCGAAAATGGAGATTTTGAGCTTTCTGCCCGTTTGGGGGGGGGGGTGTTCATTCTAAACATTGTCTGTCTGTTGGTATGAAACCAATCTACAATTTGAACTAAAAAAGCTACAGTTTGAACTAAAAAAAGCTACAGTTGGAACTAAAAAAGCTACAGTTTGAACTAAAAAAAGCTACAGCTGGAACTAAAAAAACTACAGTTTGAACTAAAAACAAGAAGTTCTTAAAGAACTAAAATAGCCTACTTTCCTGTTACTTAAATACTTACTAAAATTCTTATCTTGAAAAAAACTAGGTTCGTAACAGTAAGTGACATCAACAACCGATTTTCCACATTAAATTTAAAATAAATTTCACTAAACGCAGCATCTTTCGCTAAACGCAGCTTTATTTGAAGTTTTAATAAGTATAGGGGAGAGTGTCGTACCTTGGGACAATTTTTACATTTTAATTTTTTTCTTCGAAAATTATAGTCAAAATAAAAATGTAAAAGCAGCATTTCAACACACCAATAATTCCTCTATAATATATTTTTTTAAATTCTGGCAGCTTGAAAATAAAAAATTGCCACTCATTTAAAGTAGAGAGGATAAACTGTCCCAAGGTACAAAATGATGTTGTACCTTGGGACATACTTTATAATTCAGTCAATAGTCATTCACTTAAACTAATTTGTGTCGGGAAACAAACTTTATTGTTTTTTCAAGGAAATACACAAATAAAACTTCATAATTCAAGAATAATTTAAATTATACAGCAAAATTGCAAGTCCATATTATTTAACATTATATGATGATACAATATGCTTTACTGTCCCAAGGTACAGCACACGACATGGTTTAAATAAAAGCAAGATAGTGGCCAATCTAAATGCATTATCATTATTTTCTCATAACGAAAATATTTGAAAATATTCTCTTTTATGAGGAACATAAAATTCAGTTGACTTTTTGTAAAAGTACAAAGGTAAAAAATTATGTTAGAATGAGAAAAATATTTACTTTGGGGTAATGAAATATTATTTTTTGACACCAATTCATCAATTCAATGATGCTAGTGTTAAATTTTATTTTGATGATGCCTGTTGGTTAAGGCTACTATTAGAAATAAACAATGTATGAATAATGCCAATAGATTCTTAGAAATTGTCAGTGTCCCAAGGTACAAGCGTCCCAAGGTACAACACTCTCCCCTATAATTTTTCGTAGAACAAAAACCAAAAAACTACTCCTCAATAAACATTTACTTGCGGCTAGTTATATAGCTAGTTATATATATAGCTTATTCGGCTAGTTTCATTTATTTTATTTCGAAAATTAAATAATTATAACTTAAATCGTTTGCAAAAATTTGTATTTCAAAGAATAAATATGTAATATTCCTCGCTTTAAAAATAGAATGAAAACAATTTATATCAACATACAAAGATCTCGTAGTGAAATATATATTTGACGTCATCTTAAATTGATCGATGTCTCAAAAATAAATTTATTTTAATTTATTGTCTAAAAGAATTAAAGTTTCTCAAGCAATTGTTGCGATGGCAATGGTGATTTAATTCTAATGAAAATGGCTTCCTATGCTTCTTAAATGAGCATTAAATTTTGATGTTTTTTAAATAATTGAAGTACTACGAATTCGAATTCTTTTCTGAAATTTTCAATGTATTCTAATTTCGATGCGCTGAATTTTTTGACGTATCTCACTTGTCCGCAGCATTTGTAGTTAAATTCAGCGATTTAAATGACTCGAAATTGAATTTCAATGCTAATTCAATGGGAAATTCGTCGTCAAATAGTCGATTTATGTCCGTCCTATCGCACAGACAGACGGAAAAAAGTATGAAAGTTGGGTGTCTGAGGTTATACCTTTCTAATAAAAAAAGAATTTTTAAGATCGGATTGCTAGAACTGATTTTTGGAAGGGTTGTACGGACGGACGGACAGACAGACAGACGGACGGACGGACATCGACCGCATGTCAATACCTACTTTTTCATTTTTTTTTAATTCTTCGAATTAAAAAAAAAGAAAAGTAGGCTAAAAAGCTACAGTTGGAACTAAAAAACTGCAGTTTGAGACGAAAAAGCAACAGACTTAAAATTTGGTACACGAGCTCCTAGTATACCAGTCGAACTTAATAATAATGTTTACGAGAAAATAGTGCAGACTCAAGGGATAGCTGTCGTAGGGGTTGTCGTAGGGCTTTTTTAGGGGTTTGGTTTTAAGGTATTTCTGGCAAACAAAAAAAGCTACAAACGTCAAATTTGATGTGTACATATTACCAATGTCTAATAAGGTATTCGTAAAAATTGCGCAGGCTCAAAGAGGAGCTGCCACTGAACTTTTTTGGTTTTAAAGGTATTGCTGAAATACGCAGGTAAACTACAGGATTCAAATTTGGCATACGTATATAAAGAACCAGTCGAACGTTATAACAAGGTTTCGATAAATTACGTTTTTGGATGTTAAAGTTATTGAAATAAAGGTGTTTTTAAATTTGTTCTACACTCTTAAAACGAACGAGCGATTTTAACTCAGTCTGAGTATTGTTCACTCCTCCAGTCTGGAAAATGCACTTCTCCTCTTAGAGTGGATCCTTTGTGTGTTAAACCTCCGACAGGATCAATCCAAACGAGTGATTTTAACTCAGTCTGAGTTAACATTCACTCCTTTCCAGTGTCGAAAATGCACTTCTCCTACTGGAGTGGATTTCACTCGTTTGTTTTAAGAGTGTATGCAAGAAAAGTGAACTCATTCGTTTTCCTACTTTCCAGCCGTGGTGACGAGCAGTGGCAACGGTGGGGCCATCAGCCTGACTTCCGGCACCGGTTCGAGCTCCAGTTCCGGGATCGAGTCGCAGATCCGGAGTCGAAAGAAAGCGGCCAAGATGATCCTGTCCGTGGTCGTGCTCTTCGGACTGTGCTACATGCCCGTGCACCTCATCAACACGCTCAGGTAGGGCACACTCTAAAAAAAGAATGCTCAAAAACGACGAAATTTTCCTTAATTTTGACGATTCCATTACTGGCAAATGCTCCGAGTTTTCGTTTCCTCAAAGTGAGGAAATTTGATCATCATTTTTATGAGGATTTGAATGTCGTCTAAACTAAATAAATATTTCGTCGGTTTTGAGCATGTGAGTACAACAATGAGATTCTGTTTCCCCATAATCAAGATACAGAATCGTCAAATCACGATCGTAAAAGTGAGGATTCGCGTTTACTCAAAAGTCACGTGATAGTTTGACGAAACAATCCTCAAAATTAACGAAATGAGGCTTGAGGATTCATGAATCGTCAAAAATGAAAGTGTTATTTCTGAGAGTGTAGAAGTCTGCCGCGGGCGCATAAAAACTGCAGTAACTACAACAATGAGTTGGGCTATTTTTGCTCCGAAATAATTAGTCTTTTTCTGTATTTTTTCTTATTAGTTAGCGTAATTTAGCGCTTGCAACAGTGGCCTAAGTAGTTAGGCTAGGTACTGCAGTTTAACTGCCCATAGCAGAAATATCCTGGAATGGACAATTCGAACGAAACAAGGCATGGTTTATTTGTGTGAAAGAAAATAATGCCTGATTAAACTGTGGCGTCAAAAATATAGTAATTTTTTCCTTAAAAATTACTTTTCATAAATAAGAACAATGATAATTGGTACCTTTTAAAGGACAAAAGAAAAAACTAAAGATAGTTTAAATTCCGTATCGTAAAGTGCAATGCAAAGCAAAATTGTTTTTTTTTAATATATCGATTCTATCCACCCTTAAAAAATATCTAAAAATATCTTTATGTAAAGTCTCATTAAAATTTTGGTACATAAAAGTTCTACATGCTTTTGCTCTGTAAATAAACGCAAGTTTTAGTGATTTATAATGTTTATAGAAAGTCCAATTACGGAATTTATATAGGCGTGGTCGCTCGAATTTGGACAAATTAGCTGCTGGTTGGTTTGTTTGTGGGTTATAAGCCACGACGTTTGACGTATATGTGACGTCACCGTAGGCGTGGACGTTCCAGTTGTCTATTGGCGACACTGCTGGGGGAAAGTATGACCGGATTTTTGATCATAGCTACAAATTTGCACGCTTCCACCTTCTAAAGGACTTGTTATAAATATCAGACATATTTTACAATCCACTAATTATCTTGTAAAAATATAGAGTTGTTAACAAAAGTACTTTATGCGGATGAGGATCGGAAATTTGTAGTGATTACAAAATCTGACACACTTCGCCACTGGACTTTTCTGTGGTTGATCTATGGAGAATGAAATGCTCCTGTTTCATGTTTATCGAAGACACAATAGAAAGCATATTTTAAGAATCAAATAAGGTATTTTTTTTATTTTATGCCACAAAAACCTTAATTTTCTCAATTATTTAAATAAATGATATCTATATATATATGTGAGTGAGAAAAGAATCATTGTATTCAATAAGCTTTACAAATACATATTTTAACAAAAGTTGCAGCCAGAAAATAAAAGGAAATTTTGTTTGCAAATATTTCAATTTCTTTTAAATTTTCATTTTTTTTTTACCTAAAAGATAGTCTTAAAATTGTTAGTGCACATTTTTAACTTTCAGTTTTAAAATGTTTAACACACCAACATTAAAATTAAATCGGAACAAAGTTTCTTTAGGCGTCTTTTAAAAATTTTAAACGAATCACAAATTTAAAAATTTAAATTGCAGTTAAAACAGTTAAATGAACGAAAATATATTATTTTCTCATTTTGAAAAAATTCTTTAGGAAAATATCATAGTTCTTTAAGAAACTTTAGGTATAATGTTCATATTAATACTGTATAGGTAAAAAAATATGTTCCTCTGTTTTTATAGATAGATTTTTTTAAACTAGTATGCCAGTATATAAGTTTGTGAATCATTGGGTTAAAAAAAAAGTCGTAATTTTTTCCTTAAAAATTTATTTTCATAAATAAAGACGATGATAATGGTACCTTTTAAAGAACAAAAGAAAAAACTAAGGATAACTTTAAAAATCAGTATCGTAAAATGAAATGCAAAGCAAGATTGTTTTATATCTATAATAATAAAAGAAAGAGTCTGTCTGTGTGTATGTCTGTGGATCGCAAAAGACCTACTTAGACAGCTCTAAAAAATTCGAAATTTTTAATATAGATTCCTTTTAATACCTACGTGTGCACCTGAGGCTTAGTTTTTTCATATTTGATTGTGATTTTTAATTAATATAATTAGTTTCAAAAAAACGTCATCCACGTGGGATTGCGGGACCTAAACAGGGCTTGAAAATACATTGACCGGGCCGAAACGGGGGCTTGACGCCATCCTCTATTAGTTTGATTGGTTGAGATATATGCACTCGCCCTAAGGCTGCTTCATCCTCGATTAGTTTTTGCTTTTTTTAAGTGCGCATGGGCCAACACGAATTTAATTTTGTTTTGGTTTTGAGTGTATTTTCACAAGTAAGCATGCCTCTAAAAGGAAGCTATACGAAGTTAACGGGTTCCCAGTAAGGCGGGACCATACTGCTAGTAGATAATATATAGATTCGATCCACCCTAACGTTAAAAATCTCTTTATGTTAAGTCGCATTCAAACTTTGGTACATAAAAGTCCTACATACTTTTTGCTCTTTAAGTAAATGCAAGTTTTAGTGATTTATAATGTTTATAAAAAGTCCAATTACGTAACTTATTTCAAATTCGTCTGTATGTATAATAACAAAACATTCCACCATGTGAGTATGTTTCCAAATCTAGGAAATATCTTTTGAAATTGCTTGAGATACGAAAAATACTTTAAAAAAAACATTCTTACATTAGTAGAAATTGCATATAAACTCTGTTTTATTTCGTGAATATTATCTCAAATGATGACAATTATATATAAAACAAAATTAGCTTTCAAAAAAGAAGAAAATTGAAGGAGAATGTTATATAATTCCTCCAATTTCCCGAGTACCGTATAATGGGATGAAAAGATTTCCGATTTCCTGCGAAATACAGAAGTTTTCTTCTCTATTGATGCAAAAGCTAATTAGTTCAAAATTCCATAACTTCCAATTTTTTCATGAAAAATTCTCTCAGTTGAAACATTAACCCTTTTAATCTTCGAAAATTGGTTTTGTTTATAAATTACAGCAATTATGTTGAGTGAGTTGTTTTCCAATAAAACTATTATTTTGAAAAGTGTATATATAATCATCGGATTTCAAGTTTAATCATTGTCTCATATTCTGAGCATTCATGCTATTCATGCTTTTTAAGAATTTTATTGGCATATTTTGTTATAAAAGACTATTAAAATAAGGAACTTATCTTAGAAGAATAAGCATAGAAACATCCAAGCTTTACAAACGTTGAAATCTTAAAAGCTGTGTTTTTGTAATTGAAACAGTTTCTTTGTTTATTGTCAAATTTCCATTAAACTTGAACCTATTACATTTTAAACGTATTTTCTTTTAATCGCTAAAAATTTAGGTTTTTTTATTCAAATATCGTTAATTAAGTTACAGTAGTTTTTTGTCACATTACACTCTTAAAACAAAAGAGTGAATTCCACTCCAGTTGGCGAAATGCATTTTCGACACTGGAAAAGGAGTGAATATTATCTCAGACTGAAATAAAATCACTCGTTTGGAGTGATACTGCCGGAGGTTTAACACAAAAAGGATCCACTCCAAAAGGATAAGTGCATTTTCCAGACTGGAGGAGTGAAAATCAATCAGATTGAGTTAAAATCGCTCGTTAGTTTTAAGAGTGTATCCTAGTTTTGTTGTATTATACTGTTTTAATTCATAATAATTTAGTTTTCAATTATCTTGGTATCCACAAAAAATAAATCTTATATTTCCTATAGACATTTCTTTCTTTTCACATTAACATTGATTACAGCATTTAATTACCATTTTTCATTTCAGATATACCACTGGTCTGCCCCAAACTCAGCTGACAACTGTATTCTCATTGATATCCCATTGGCTCTGCTATGCTAACAGCGCCGTCAATCCGATCATATACAATTTCATGAATAGTAAGTTTGTTACTTATTTTAGAAGGTCATCCGCCTTGAAAAAAAAATCTTGTTCACTTTGGATGACGCAATAACAAGGCCGGAGAAGCTTTCCCAAACATGAGCTAGACGGAATATTTGACGTCACTATTGCGATTGCCGAAGATTGAGAAACTTGTTCGGATGCATTCGGAACCCCAAAAATGTGGTCAGCCGTGAACGAGTGTTTCCGAACAGGTTTCGAGACCGGTTATCTTCACTTTCGGAACGACGTCACTCGGAACTATGACGTCAAAATTTCCGTCCCCGAGCGTGCTTGGGAGAGCTTCTTTGGCCTTAGTATTTGAGTAGGTCGTGATTCGCTTTGGATGACGCTATAACGAGTTATCAATTTCTCTTAATAGTAGTTTAATTTGATGTGATTGTTTGTATGAAGAACTGCGAAAACTGTGCTGCAAAAGAATCGGTGAGTGCAGAAACAACGTCACTCACAAATTTCATATTTTTCAGTAGGGATAAAAAAGCGTAATAACTAATCCTCTATTTCTGCACTCAACACTCGAAACAAACCTGTATTTACGGAACTACTCAACAGACTAACGTAGTTTTTGCATCCAACACGCATCTTGCCTTTCCACGCTTATTTTCATTGAAAACGAGATTTTCGGATTTTTTTTTTTGACTGAAGTGGTTTCTGCACTTGTGCAGCTACCAAAAAACCCTTAGAAATAACATAAAATAATAACTATAAAACAAATATGCCAATTATTTTATGCATATGATGTAAATAATTATATTTTCAATGTATCTCATTATTAAATTTTTTGCCAAAAAAATTCACCTATTATCAGAGTTATAAGAACTTTTATCAGTTAATTCGGTGATTAATTTGTCTTGCTAATTTCTTGCTAATAATTGTCGCTACAAGATTTAACCTACCAAATAAGCCTTCAAATTATAAATTAAATGCCAAATAACATGTGAGAAGATTATGCGATCGTGTATCAGAAAATCATAAAGATAAATACTTATTTGAAACATTATTAATGTATCCCCAAAACATATAAGAGAGGTTTGTAAATAGAGTTGGATAATGTTTAAAAAAATTAAATTCGAAATACTTTTGAAATACGAACAAATATTGAGTCTAAATTTAGATAATAATAAGATTAAAAAATTTCGAAAAAGTTATATATTTTAAAGTGAAAACAATATTGATTAAAATTAAATCGAATTACTGATGTAGGAAAGAGATAAAAAAACATAACAAACTGTTAATGAGATTCTTTAAACATAATTACTTCTTGAACTCGAAAAAGGATTATATGTATCCAACAAAGTATTACAAAAAAATAAGAATTTTAATTTTCAAACTAATTTTAGCAAAAAAAATATTTATTCTTAAATTTCTGGTCAATTTACGAGCAATAAAAATATGTTTGGCATGCATTTCACCTTAAAATATGAAAATAAATGCGAACTGTTAAATATCATAAAATTGCAAACCTATCAAAAAATATTTCAGGAAATTTTTTAAAGACCATTTTTCTGCTAGCCTTGATTTATTCGAAACATATTTGCTTACGCAGTGCATAACTGCTTATCTTCGTATAATGCATGTTATACTGATTTTAAGCCTTCCAGAGACTTTCAATATTTTTAAATATATTTCCTTCTTCAACAAACGACTAAATGCATTTAAGTACTTTAATAGTACCTCATTTGTTAGCGGCTTTAACTCGTTCATTTTGAAAGCAAAATGTGCTAAATATCTTTAAGATTAGTTTCATTTTTTTTATATATATTTTACTGTTTATTTCATTTACGACACCCAAAGGAGATATTTGAATAAATTTATTCACACTTAGCTTCAACAGCGATTTCGCCCAATATCTCCGACACATAAACATTTAGCATTATTCATATCTTATCCATTTTTCAAAGTGATTGTTATGGTAGAAAAAACACTAAATATAACGCATGAGTCTACAGAATGAGGAAATCTGTGCTTTGCAATGCACGCGTAATTTTTTAAAACTATTCCAGTCATAGATAATAAAATTTATGCACAAATATGCAGACACTTGAGTGTTTTTTTTTATTATAGTATGGATTTATGTTTTGCACGATCTACTTACGTTTACTTCTATAACGTGTGAACTGATTCCCAACTGCCCTGAATAATGCTTCCCTGTCTTTAATGAAACTTCAAACTTGATGTGTGAAACATAATACGATTTTAAATTACCACTTAATAATTCAAAAAACATAAAAAAATTAATTATTTACCCTCTAAGGAAATTTCAATTAATTTAAAAATTTTAAAAAATTTATGACAGCTGCATGCGCAATTTTTTGGAAAACTTTATGACGTCCGAAAGTTACGGTGAACTTATGCAAATATGAAGCATGCATCTTTTTTTTTCCGCTATCCTTCAATTGGCAATCCGCCAAAGTCCGGCCTAATTTAATGTTTTTCTTGTTGTAAATACAATTATGTTATAGCCAATTAACTATCTGCCCGTTAGATTACCAACAGGGACGGTAAAAAAACATTGAACCATTCTATGAGTAAGTTTTTTTATGCAAGAATTCGTATATGGGGTGCTGAGTTTTGAAACCGGAACCTATCTTGCGACCACGTAACCTTTACTAACCAGTAACCCCCCCCCCACCCCCTTCCCCAATCAGATAAAGCTAAAATGTTTCTTCCATAGGAAAATGTCATGATTTTGCTGTAAATATGGCAAGTTCTTAGAAACACGGTTTAATGCTATTGTTATTAAATGACTTATAAATTCACGTATTTTTTTAAAGTGTACATAAAGTACATCATTATTCTAAAAATGTGTCTTGTATTGGTACAAAACGTAAAATGTTATATAAAATGAAAAGAAAATTAATATTAAAAAGCAATAATAAAACGCACGTTTAAAACCCAATATTTATAACAGCTTTTATATTAAAAAAATTGCAATAAAACTATTCTAAATTTCATGGACTTATGAAAAAAAAATGAGTGGCAAGTGATTTAAAATGTGTTTTTAGTTTAACTCCATTAACAAGAAAAAAATTAGACGGTTAAGAAAAACATTCAAAGTTTGATTTAAACAAAAAAAGTTAGAAGCTAAATTTATTTTTATAAAAACTCATTGAAAAAGTAAATTTTATAAGCCTCAGGCGTAACTGATGCGTAAAATCCCCGACATGAATTTTAAAATATATTCTTTTGGCGTAAACTTTACCCATGTGAAAAATTGGTGAAGCTTGAAAGCTTTATTTAAGTCAGAACCTTAAGAGTACTTAAATTTAGAGCTAAAAGTTTAGCTTTGACGTTTAAAAAACGTTCTTCCATATATTGATCTTTTGAACGTTTAATCGATAAAAAATACTTTTCGAAAAAAAAAATTATTTGTAATCCAGAGTACAATTGCAGAAAAAATACGAAATTTATGCATGATCTACTTTCTTAGGTTTCATTTTCAATTCAAAAAACTTTTTCGAAAACTTTTTTTCCCAAGATAATTTTATTTTAAGAGAACATTGATCCCTCAAATATTTTCCTGTATGTGAGCACACTTTTTAAATTATCTTTTTTTTTCCTCTAATAAAAATTGAAATCTTTCCATAAGTCCAAACTTCAGAGAAAAATTCATTTTCCACCAAATATTCATTGAACAATACACGTATCCAACACATTTCACACTTTTTCCCATTACTAAATAAAGTTTTAATCAAAAAGGAAACATTTTCAATGTGATACATATCAAAACTTCCCCCTATCTAAAAATATTCATGTAAAAACCTTAATGCTTACAAAAGCGTGAGTCGCTTCTCCTAAATCCACTAATATTGACGTCTTTTTGATACATCGAAACACATCACACTCCATTTGCGATCACATGATACGCGAGATTAAGTTCGCTTCATGGAACAGCAGTGGAGATTAGGGATTGGGTTTCGATTTACTCGACGAAATGGCGGCAGTTGTTTGAATTTATGGCGAAAAAGATGACAAAAAATATGATTTTCCCGCCATTTTCTGTGGTATAAACTGTAAATAAATGAGGATCTGTGAGTAAAAAAATTGGGAAATGTGTGTGGTGTGAGATTAATTTATGAATGTAAAACTTGTCGATGGACTTTCGAACAAAATAAGTAGTTTGAAATTGAAAGTGTACTTATAAATTGAGACTTTTACATAAGGATGATACATTTTTTTTTAAATTGTATTTTTATTAATTTAAGAAAAGTCATTTCCTGTATTTCTTTGAGACATAGAATTTTAAAGGAAAAATCATATAATTATTAATTTTTGAAAAATTAAAAATAAAAAAAACGAATCAAATGACCGGCACTATCCCTTTCCAAACCAAGCTATCACGATCGTGCGGGTATAAAAAAGAATGTTCAAGCTCTTTAAAAATACCGATACCGGAGCCAGCTGACTTGTACCATTCATTATTAAAAAAATGGCTTAGTTTTTAAGGAATTGCTGGCATTAATGCTGTTTAACGCTTTTTCTCGATAAAACTCAAAGTTTGTTTCATAATTTTAAAACATCGCCATCTGACCACTGGTCTTAAAGGGTTAAAGAAATCATAAATAAATATGTAAAACATTTAACCATTGACTTTTGTTAATTAGTTTTACTGCCACATTACTTTAAAAAAAATACAATTATGAAACCAACGAAATATAAATTGTGTACCTCATGTAATAAAAATATGTGCAGAGTTTTATTATTTACAAGTTCTTTTCGGCAGACAAACTGTTTAAGCTCCAATAAGCTTTACTTAATTACATATTATATAAGCAATTGAATTATTATTTTTTTACTAAAACTGCAAATATTTTTGTTTCTGATGCGTAACTTAATATTATTTTGCTGGTTGTTTTTCTATTTTGCTAATTGTTTTTATCAAAAACTTTGACGGTACAATAATAGATGGTCGGCAGTTTTTTTTTAAGAGAAACTTCTATTCATAATTAATTATCTAATGCTACTTACACCTGTGTTCTGTCCTGTACACAATAATTTAATTTGACAGTCATGGTTTCCCTCACATTGAATTTTACGCAAAAAAAATGCTGATGCTCACATTTTGTGATGAAGCAGCACTTTTCTTTAACACATGACCTTTCATATTCTAAAGAATGTAAGTAAAAATAAGGTATGCTAATCAGTAATCTCACCTTCAATTGGTTTCATAGAAAAATAATGGATTTTATCTACCTTGTCTAGTTCCTATATTTATGTTTAGTGGGAACATAGGGTTTTGGGGTAGGTGTATATATATTCCGGCTAGTGTGCTTGATCAGAAACCCGCTTGCAAGCCGTCGTCAAGTAAGACAGACACAGAAAGAGTTTTTAAAGAAGTCACAGAGAAGGGAAGTGCACCCAGAGCGAAGGCGGAAATTGAACCCGCATCCGTTACAGCGTGCAGACTGCTGGCCTGCGATGCCAACCACTCGGCCTTCCGGACCCCTAGTGGGAACATATGTAATAGGAAAAAACACTGAATAGCATTAAAGAGCATAGAGAAAATAACCTTTTAATGACGTTTTGTCTTTATTAATCACAGTTTAAACTTTTTATGCAAATCAGATATTTTGACTAGTATATGAATAGCGCGATTTTTACTTTTTCCTTATATATAAAAAAGGGGAAATGTTATAATTTTCCAATAAATAAATACTCCAAATAAATTGAGCATAATTATATTAATTTATGATATTTAAACCACCCAGAAGCCTTTCTTAAATTTTAATCTTACTTTATTTAATAAGCAATGAAGTTTTCTCGAGAGAAATGTATTGTTCTGAACAAGAACTAAAACTATTTATTTTCAATTATTTATAATACCTAGTCTTTAAATCTTTATTTGCGTTTCAAAAGCCCTTGCAATTGTATTTTGCTTTCAATGACTTTTCTCTATAAATTTAATAAATAAAGTAATTTTTCTTTTATTTCTATCAACGTTAAACGATGATTATTGTAATAGAAGTTTCATTTGTATATCAGTAAAAATATTTGTTCAATATTAAAACATCCTTTTGATTAAATGTCTGCTAGTTAAACTATAGTATAAATCGAAAACTAATCTCATATTCTCACAACAATTAAATTTCTCAACTTATTGAAAAAGTAGTGCTTTTATTTAAATAGCTATTTTTATGTAAAACTACCTCAAATATTTAGAAACCCATTTTTTTTAACATTTTTTTTTTAATTCTTTCACGAAAACAAAACAAAAATAGCTCACTGAATTGAATAAAAAAAAATGTGAAGCGAAATAAATAAAAGTTTTATTAAAATATTCTACCGTTATTATCTATTTACAATTGTATTCAATTGCTACCGTTATTCAATATTTACCATTTCAATGGTTTTTTCAAATAAAGGTTATTTTAAAGACAGAATAACACAAGAAAAGTATAAAGATAATTTTATTTTATTCCATATTTGTCGAAAAATGCCTTTCTAATTATCTTTATTTTTACGATACTAATCTTTAATTGATCTGCTTACATTAATTATGAGATAAAGCAACGAGGAAATTATAAAGCAATTCACTAATAGTATAGATCGATTACTAGAATAAAGATTAATGTTGTGGGGATGAATGCATCTAAGCCACAAACAAAAAAAAAATTCTGTGCATGAAAAAAAAATTGTGGAATTGTTCATCTACTGGGCATTGTTTTTTCTTAGGTACTCAGGAAATAATTTTTTAAAAACTCTATAATTTTTTTTGATTATTTATTAAGTGAATTTTATATTAATTAAAATAAAAAATTTGGCTCCTTTTTTTATAATAAAAATTACACATGGCCAATAAAATAAAGTAAAGTATAAATTCCTAAAATATATATATAAGTTTCAAATTTTGCATTGTGTGAAAATATAAATACCCCATTTTATCATTGTAACCTAACTTTTACATAAATAAAATATGAATAAAAATTATACTACAATGCGCAAAAAAATGAGTATTTTAAAACACGATACAACTTTTAAACATCAGTATAATAACCGTGTCAATAGTGGCAGTTCTTTGTTTAAAAAAAAAAACATTGCCAATCTGTTTATTGTATTCCAGAAGGTGTATCGATTAATATTAGACTTGTATCAATCAATCTTAAGGAAAATGCGATCGACATTCGAGTCTACAGACCAAAGTCTTCTCCCGATAATATTCCTAAAAGAAAAAATAATTTTCTGAGAAAAATTATTCTTACTGCATTAAACATTTTTACAAACGTTTTTTTTTTCAATGACACATATAGCTAAAACGTAAATTTAAGCGTTTCTACAATACTTTTTTATTTTAATTTATAATAATTCCAATCAACCAATCCCAACCATTCCACTCCAATTTTATTTTCGAGATAACATTGTTTAACAAGATATTAGAATCAATTTCAGTAAGTGTAATTGTAATTAAGAGAAGTTTAAACCAGCTGTGCATTTTATCAGATAAAAATATTCTTTTTGAAGATTCAATGCAACCTGAGGGCTTGGAACGTTTTATTTCCTCATAGGATTAACATAGGAAGAAGACTTCGGTTTTCAGGCCCGACAATCCGCTTCTATTCCCCCAAGGGACGCGGTATCTAAAAATTGATCAAAATATAAATTTTCAGTTTTTACTCCTTATTATTCAAAATATCTTTCTGAACATTTACAGAAAATTCCATAATTATATCTTTTGTAGAAAAAAGTTATTAAATATTTTCTGGAGTCATTCCTATAAGTTTGAATACGTATTTCGTCTGCTTCCAACCTTTTTTCTCTGTTTCGCATTTTTCAATTCTTGTGTTAAATAAATCCCTAAGGCTTTTTTGCTAATTAAGTTAGAATTTTGAAATTTTTAATCTGTGCTCTTATATATATGGTGCATAAAATTGCGCATGGAATAAGGTCTACTATGTGCAGGTTTTTTTTAATGCTGAATTCAATAATTTGTAATTTTTTGTGATTTTCAGTATAAATGCGTGTTACTTTTTAACTGTAGCTCAAATTGTAAAATCCATGCACAGTTCTTGAACCAATAATTTTAAAAACAAACTATAAAAGTGTAGTGGAGTTATTCTCAAAATTGAAAGAGGAGTAGCGTTTTAAATAAGATCAAAATTTTGACTTTATTTTTTAATTTATGAAACACAATTTGTAATTATTTGTTTTTATTGCTAGAAAACGTTTATCTAGAGTGAACCTTATATAAAACCACTAAAATTTACAAGTTTATGTATAATTTCTAGATATAATGTTTTGGGTACCGTGTCCCCTTAACTCCGAAAGTCACATTTGCCATTTACGTCACTCTTATGCATGCAGTACAACCTCTTTACCAACTAACTATGAATGACATCTTTTTTCCAGGTAAATTCCGACGAGAGTTTCGAAAATCTTTCTGCTTCCTATGTTCGACAGAGCTCGACACTCCCACCCCGACTATCATGACGCAGACCGTGAGGGCGCAGATCTGAATGGAAAGGACAAAAACCATTATAAAACACAAAATCTATTGTAAAAGGACAACACTCAGTCAGGAGACAAAGACAGCTAGTCCCTGTTTCATCGATTGGTTTGATGATAGTAATAATAAAAGGGGATTTAACTGCGAGAGACACAGGAATTGAATTGGTTGATGGATTACGGTCTTTTGCCGAATAGGTGTCCCTAAATAGGGGTTTTGTAAAAAGATCTATATATTTCAAGAAATAGAGCTTTGTTCTGTGAATACTCGAAGGTTAGATGAAGATGTTGGCGTGAAAAAAAATAGTAATTTGAACTTCGCCAATTTAACGTGATTCACCACGGGGTACTGAACTTTCAGATCAAATACATCAAATTTTCCATCATATTTTGAACTTCGACTGACTATTGCAGAAGAGGAAGAATGGACCCGCACGGTCTATTATAATTTTCAGGTTCCCAACAGGTTTCGTTTTTCTTCTTTGGAATCTCCAAGACTCCGAATGGAAAAGAAAGTTTGACATCACGGAAAGCTTCTCTGGCTATTAAGTTGGTTAGGCCATACGTGAAAAACATCGCCTCAGCCCATAAGAAATGACATTTTTTTTAAAAAAACATTAACGCTTTCATTCCCAAATAACAACATTATCTTTCAGTTTTTCAAATTTTTTTTATTCGCGAAACTTAATTTGACCTACCTAAACAGTTCAAGACTATGCTGTTTACTTATCTTACTTTTTTTTCATTTATATAAATTTTGACTGAAATTTCATTTTTCCGTTATAACTTTTCTAGCCAAATTTGGTTCGTGGGTTAAAATCATTTGCCAAGCGCATTTTGTGTGCTTTGTGTGTATTGTTGAAAAGATCAATGGCTTCGATTGGCAAATCTTTTTACAGTGCTTTTCACTCAAGCAGTATCTCCATTTTAGACTAACCTCCATTTATGGATGAGATTCTAGGAAATGTTTTGTTGTGGAAATTGCAGATATTATTACCTTCCAGTTTGTTATTGTGGAAATATATATTCAAACGGCTGATGACATTAATTGTTGGTTATCGTAACAAGTGCTATTTTAAATGTCTGCGAAATAGTAACCACTTGTGATATTGACAAAAAAGGTTATTTGAAATCCACTTACCATGTTTTTAAGTTTTGAGAAGAAGGTTGAAAAATAAGTAGGTTGAGTGATGATGGCTCTAAAAATGTTTTTAAAAAATTCTCGCATAATCTTAATATATTATTAATATCTACGTAGTACACCTGGTTTTCTAAAAAAAAAATAAGTAGTCGGTAATTAACTTGCAGAATTTTAAATTTAACGTAGTGGTCTTAAGTATTTTTATATGCCTATAAATAAATAAATTATTTCAGATTACCTTTGAATATCTATAAAAATACAAAGAATTGAAAATAATTGCCACGATTTATCCTGTTGTTTCAAAGTTTTCAGTGCTTTTTTCAAATATATATCTGCAGTTTGAATCTAAACTAAACTCCGGCGCAACAGCCAATTAGTGGTGAATGAAGTGAATGAACATGAACAGTGCTTTTACCAGTGAATGAACACAAAAATGTCCACTCAATAAACATGTTAGATTTTAATTAATGACCAGGGCAACCAATCAGATGTCAGATAGCTTCTTACTAGATGAGAGGAAGTCAGTGTTGCCAATCCATCCAGCGGAATGATTTTTAATCCTTACTTTTTTAATGTATTAACCAACTGTTCATTCACTGGGGCCTGTTTGTTCACAGGTCAATCTACCTTATAAGTCAACCTCGATTATTCAGGGATTCGATTCCCGAACCTGTGGCGTAGTAATGCAAAAGCACTACCATTAACAACTGGGCCTCGTAGATTGAATAAACTTTGTAATAAAAAGTAACTAACCTTCAATGTACTCTATCAAGATGTTTGCACTAGATATGTTAAGGATATCACACCATGCGTGATAAAAAAAAAAAGACGCATTGAACATGTTTACTCAACGGGAAAACTTCAAACTTTCCATGCCTAGTGTTTGTAATTTACATGGAGTAGAGTTTATTGTGTGTTAATGTACTTAATTAACAAGATCAAAACCATCACTTCAAAAGGATTAATAGTATTTACCGAGGATAATGTATGTAATTAAGCTGATAACGCACACTACAGCTAATGTAAATGTTCACTCAAATATTTTACTATTCAAAAAGTTAGGGAGTTAATTATCGATAAACAGATTTAAAGAGTCAATTTAGTATCATTAATTGAAAAAGTTGGTAGTTTCCCTCAACTTTTACTTGAATTCGTTTTAGATAATAGTCGAAGTAATTAGCTGAATTCTTCAAATGTTCTATGTGTTCAAATTTTTCAAAGTGTTTAAAAATATCAACAAGTCTGTGGAATTAGTTTAATTTGTTTAGGTAATAGAACTGAATTGATCCTCATTAACTTTTTTTTATATTTATCTGGGTGCGAAAAGAATTGTTCAACTATTCCGTAAATATTTAAAATAAATTATTTTAAATCTAATTTAATATGTAAATTAAACACTATTGTTACATGTCGGGCTATTAAACTTTTGAAACATGTTAATTACTCCTAGTTTGCTTGTGTAAATAAAATAATTGAATACGAAATTACCGTTAGATGGACCAACAGATCCTTTTAACTTTTAGAAGGAAATTTAATGGGTTAAATAATTGTAAATAAACTTTTGCGCTATGTCGAAACAGCACCTCTTAAGTACAAAGTTTCAGTTCACAAATATATGGTATTTGTTAACATAACTTTTATTTTGTCTGTGTAATTTTTGTAAGCTTTAGTGCACAATATTTTAATTTTCTCTTGAAAGTATAAATATAACCTCTTAAAGACCCGAGCAAAGTCCGACGCGTATATTCTAAATCTAAACATACTTTTCATACAAATATATGCTAAAAAGTATGTTTTGCAAAGAAATTTTAAAATAATTATGTTTAATAGTTACTAGGGAAACGCCTTAAACTCTAAAAATACACATTTATTGTGCTATAAATGCAACAAAAAAGGCCTCGTCACTTATTTATGGTTAACAGATTATTTTAACATTTTTTTTATGTCAAATGCTTTTAAAATGAAAGACTAAAAGAACATTTTGAAAAGTGTGCAAAAAAAAATAATTTTTCTTAAGAAACCTAATATCGCATTGACCCTCGTTCAACTTCTTTTTTTTTTTAAAGAAAAAAATGACTGATACCTGTAATCAAAGGCTGAAAACTGATATTTTTATCTTCTTCTATCGGACCAGGTCAATTTCATAACTAGTTAACGTGTTAATTATTTGTAGGGAGGTTTTAAAACATGTCCCTAAATGGCCGGCAGGTCACAAGAGGTTAAATTGTTCATATCACAATTTTCGAAGAAGAAGAATAGTTTAATTTTTATAACAAGTTTTACATGTGGTATGTTTTTAATAATGTATATAAATGATTTCTCTTATATTTAAATATCTCATTTATTCACTTGCATGTTTGTATGTATAAGGTAATATAAAAAATTGTATTTCTCTTTATATTTACAATAATTATTACGATCAAAATAACGTTATCTTGAGTTATTAATGAATTAATATTTATGTTTCAAAGAAATTCAAACAATATGACTTCAGATTAGAAATATCTACGAAATTCATTTGTATTATAAATACTTTAAAATGTTAAATAAAATAATTTTTGTAGGAAATTGTGCATATTAAATGTTAATATACTAACTACAATCACAAATATTTTACCTGGACATATCAACATAAAACATATGTTATAAAACTAATCTAGTTTCTTTTTTGAAATGTTATAATATTCCTCGTAAAAAATGTCGACTGAAATAAATAGAAATAGATTTATTTCGTGTAAAATATGTGTGAGTTGTCTTGATTGTGCTTTCTGAAATATTGTACTGTTGTTTAACCCTTTCAGTCCCAAAAATTTACTACACTACAGAAACATCTGATATTCACAATATAAGCTTATTTTAGGTCAAAGATATTTTTATATGGTTTTTGAAATAATGCCCAAATTTTTTAACTGTGGAAAACAACAAAATAAAAATATATATATTACCTAAAAACACTTCGAGTTATATATTTTAAGGTATCTGACCATATTATTAAAAAAAAATTAGTAATTATTTTAACCAAAATAGTTTAAATTGTGTTTTAAATATGTGGAACTGAAGTGAAGTTTTCAACAATCAGGTGAAACGCTTGTTAGGTATTTTCTAAATAAAAAAAATGGTAGTTCTGACTTCTATTGAGATTAATGTAAAATATTGTCGAATAGAACACAGTGTGAAGAATCGAATGATGTGTGTTTGGATGTCATAACGGAACATAAACATTTGGAAAAATATTGAAAGTGATGATGCCAAATGGCATCACTGGGGCTGAAAGGGTTAACAGTCAACCTCAAACGCTATGGAAGGTTCTAAATGTACATTCGACAACATTTCTCGTGACTTTTACTAGATTCCACATTGTATTTATCCTCATTCAATTTATTTTTACGCATGTTTATTGAATATTGTCTCCATAATTTTGTATTATAAATTAAAATATGTATGAATGTGTTAATGTGTCTTTATTTCCAATGATAGATTCAATTCTCAGTTGCTCGAGGTATTAAGTGTCCACCTCATAAACTCAAGTTTGTTTGTTCGAGCTCCGGCTGAGTCGTCAGATTTTCTGGATGGTAAAATCATGAGTATGACTTTGACTTATGACTTTCTTGGTGGGGGGCAAGACCGCCAAGCACTGCGTCTTTAAGTCTATTGTACTAAGCCCCAGAAATGACGCAAGCACAAGAGACACACAAAGAAAGAGACGACACAAACACATAGACAAATAACAACATTTATTGGCGGTCAAAAACATCCATGCCTGACCGGGATTCGAACCCGATCCCAGCAGCTCCAAAGGCTACACTCTTAAAACAAAAGAGTGAAATCCACTCCAGTTAGAGAAGTGCATTTTCGACACCGTAAAGGCATGCATATTTACTCAGACTGAGTTAAAATCACTCGTTTGGAGTGATCCTGTCGGAGGTTTAACACACAACGGATCCACTCCAAAAGGAGAAGTGCATTTTCCAGTCTGGAGGAGTGAAATCTACTCAGACTGAGTTAAATTAGGAGTGTTTGTTTTAAGAGTGTAGAATCCTAACGATTGAGCCAATCATGAGTATGCATGACATATGTGTATTATGCGGCATGCAAAAGATCCCTTGAGTACATATTTGGCATGAGTTCTCTCAGGAAAATTACATCTAAGCATACTTCAACATCCACAGATAGCTCAGATTTGGTTCAATCTAAGTGCCAAAATTGGTAAAGAGAGCAGCCTAAATCGTGCAACAAAAAAATTCCTATCAGTTCTGGGGAAATTGCCGAATCTTCAAAGGCTTACACTTTAAAAAAAAAAAAACTTTCATTTTTGACGATTCATGAATCCTCAAGCCTCATTTCTTTAATTTTGAGTATTGTTTCGTCAAACTATCACGTGACCTATGAGTAAGCGCGAATCCTCACTTTTACGATCGTGATTTGACGATTCTGTATCTTGATTTTGAGGAAACGGAATCTCACTGTTGTACTCGCATGCTCAAAAATGACGAAATATTTCTTTAGATTCGACGCCATTCAAATTCTCATAAAAATGACGATTCAAATTTCCTCACTTTGAAGAAACGAAAACTCGGAGCATTTGCCAGTAATGAAATCGTCAAAATTAAGGAAAATTTCGTCGTTTTTTGAGCATTCATTTTTAAGAGTGTAGCCGCCAACAAAAAACACACCATTTGAAAAACAAGATTTAATAAAGATTTAATTTAAGATTAAGCAAATTAAATACTTAAAATAGCGAATGCCAAAATTCCATTGACTAATTAAAGTAACACAAAAACAAATATATGTTCTTATGTAAGAACCAATGTTTTACATCTTTAGTCACAACTATTATCTAATTTATAAGTTATATATTACATCTAATTGGGAGGATAGGAACCAAATCCATTTATACTAACATATTAGATACATTTAACAACCTTTCTAATCCTGACGAAAACTTAAAATTAAACTTTTTATGAAATTAATTACTTAGAATAAAGCTGTTGAATTTAATTGTAATCAGCCAAGCAAATCTTTTTCGCATCACGTTTTGTTTATTAATTTTCCTTAATTTACTTACGCTTGTAACTATTTTTGAGGTTAAAATTAAGGAGAAAAAATCACTTGATTCATTAGGATGATATTAGTATGAACGGCAACTAATTCTTGAAATTCATAGAACTTGTAATTTAAATTACTGTAATGATGCAAATTCGCATTCAATTTAAATTCTCGAAAGCAAACACATTAACCTAAGTTCTTAATTAAATTAAAGTATTCTGGAATGTAATTTACAGTAATCAAATTTGCAAACTATTTTCACAATGTAAACTCAATTAACGAGTAAGTAACCATGAAATTTTTATGAAAAATTTGGTTGAATTTAATCATAAACAGCATAATGTGCCAGGTAAAACGTTTTGTGCATAATTTTCCACGGAAACAATATAGAATATTGCACTCAATCACTTCGGTTTTAAATTAAACTTGAAAAACAATTTAAAGAGAGCAATTTCGAGAATTAATTCTCTTAGTTTAATAATCTAAAAGTAAGAACTTAAATACCTCAAATAAATGTCTGAATGCATACAGCTCAAACTTTTTTGTTTTTAAAAATCATCTAACGTAATTCAATTGAAGAGCTTAGTGGAAGAACGTGCTAAGTGATATTTTTGAAACCATTGAGATTTGCGTGTCACTTAACATATTATTCCATATTTTAAAAAGATAATAAGTTCAACTTTATAATTAACATAAAATCAAGAATATTTTTTCCGTCTGCAAGTACTGTTTTTTACATATTTAAGTGCAAACTAAAAACTTTAAAGCTCTTTTTCTCGTTTTTCCCTTTTTGCCACCTAGCACGTTCTTCTACTAAAGCTCTTTAACTCTAAAGTGATTCACGAAAATATTTTTTAAGCAAACAAATGCAGGATAGAAACTCATTACAGTTATTGGTTTAATGCTTTTTTTTTTGTTAATAACAATTAAAACTTCTATTTGTGGAAAACTCTCAGCAAATGTTTCTAAGAAACGTAAAGAAGAATTCATAGAAATTATTTCATTGTATTTTAAATGAACAATTATGTGTGATATTATTAAGAACTTTGTAACAAAAGCACATTTATGTAACAAAGGCTAACTATTCCAAATAATATAAAAGAATTATTAATTATTTCATATGATTATGGTGATTATTTTTTAAAATCTGTAAATGAAATTAATGAAGCTTGAAAGCTTTCAAAGTTAAATAGTCAAAGTTAAAAGTTATATACTATTAGAATTTTGCACAAAGCGGCTTAAACTTTAGTAAAATTTTCAATGGTATCACAGAAAGAAAATTTAATAACTTGAAATTCAAAGGATTTTACTTCACTATTAATTCTTTTGCAAATCAGTATAATAATGAAAGAATAACAAAGAAAATATTTTTAATTTATTTAACTTTAAATAATAAATAAATGATTTATTGTAGAAAACTTTTTTAGATCTAGATGATAGTTTCAAAAGGCTGTCTTTTTGAAAAATTATTTACTAGATTATTTTTTAAAAAAAATTATTGGCTTAAATGCAAATGGGGGGGAGGGGCTGGAGAGCCCAATCGCTTAAGGAGTTGCCTTGAATGTGAAAGGTCCCAAGCTCAGATCCGGACATCACTAAAATAACTGCCGACTGACAAAAGCCATTTGCAGCCAATAAAAAGTCTGATGAATTGCACCTCAAGTACAGAGAGTGCACCTTAAATATGCCTCAAAGTCTAAACGCTGCGTACAATGTCACCCTTACAATATGCGTTTGGTGCCTACTCAGGTGTCGGCTTGTCACTTAATAGTGGTTCTGAATTACGACGTCCTTCGCCATTAGCCTTTGTGTAGCTCAAGTTAAACGATAATTCAACTTAACCTAACCAGAAATAGGTAGGCAAGTTGGAACATGTACTTTCGGGCTTGTGTGCTTGATTAGAGACCCATATAAACCTTCGCCAAGTAAGACAGAGACAGACGGAATTTTTACTGATACACAGGGCCTGCTCTTCCATAAAGCCTGTTGGGCCCCGACCTAGGGCCCCCAAATTTTAGGGGCCCCTAAATTTCAGTTTCTGTCATGCTAAATGCTGTAAATCCCCAAAATATCAGTAAACTAAAAAAAAATTCGGATACTCCACTTTGTTTTTTGCTCAATTTTAAGTGAGTAATTGACCTAACGTTATTGTTTTGATCGATGTTTGTAAGTAAGCCTATAAAATTGTAGCAAAAATTTTATACATGGGTCATATAGCACCATCATTATTGGAAATCATACATAAAATTTTTCCGTAAAGGGGCCCCCAAAATATGTTGTGCCTATAGTCTGAGATTTCCTAGAGCAGGCCCTGCTGATACAGAGAGGGAAAGAACACGCAGGGAGAAGGCGGTAATCGAACACGTACCCCGTTAAGTGCGCAGGCTGTTAGCGTAATGGACTGCGATCAAACCCACTAGACCACCCAGGCCCTTAACCAAACATACATGTAAGAAGTATTACAGTTTACTCTAGTTTCTCCTCCCATAATAAATTCGTTTAATATCACCGTATATTACCTATTCTTTACAGACACTAACGAAGGATAATTACTAGACATTATTAAAATCGGAGAATGTAACTTGTCCCGAGACATGAATTCTTACTCGGTTTCCTCCGGACAATATGACGTTAAAATTATGTACCGCAATTAACCCCAAAATAGATTATACTGAAGATGGACTTCGCATGCATTTTGATTTTTCGTTTGATTAAAAATAGGGGAACTAGGGACATTTGACCCATTAGGATGCATGGCCCAAATTCTTTTTCTCAGCATTGGAAAAGTTTTATGAGTTGGAAGTGATATCACTTTTTTCCTTTCAGTCAGCTGACCACATGGTGAAAAAAAACCCTACTGAATCATTGCGTGCATGTTTAGCTATACGAAAAAATACATTTTCATGCGCTGAAAGTAATTTTTTGGTGCCGTAAGATTTTTTGGTCTACTTTTTTGGTTTAAATGAAAGTTTTTTTCAATTAGTTACTTGTTTTGTTCATGCAATATCAGCTACAATTAAGTGCATAATAGTGCTGATGTAATTATTCGCAAATGTCTTTGTTTAGGGGTTATTAAAAAAATGAAACTAGGGATTCTTGATCTCCAAACCAATTAGGGATACTTGACCCAAGTAAACAGCACAAAAGTAGACAGAGAAGTCGACCAAGTAATTTTATCAAAAAAATCACGGTAGTCCCAAAAATAAAAGACTGGGTTCTTAAGGGGTCATAGGAGTCTTGAAAATGTGCAAAGAAGGTACTGCAAAGCATAGTTTGATCTTTCATGTAATTTTTTAACTACTATAAATATAAGTATATTTTTTTATATGTAATTCTATAAGATTTATTTAATATAAAATAAATTTTAAAATTAATGAAACTTTAGCCCATACTAAAATAAATGATATTAAACATAAAGCTATTTGAACACATTGTGATTAGGCTTGCGCGGCAAATTGTGAGGTCAAAATTGAAAAAATGACCAAGAAAATGACTTTATATTGTACAAATATGTACAAACAAAGACTTATACCTAAATTCTCAGCTAAATTTGAATTAGAAATTATTTTAAAAACTTTTTTATAAAAAAATTAATAAAAAATTAAAAATTTTGATTAAAATTTTTTTTAAAAATAATTTCTAATTTAATTTGAGCTGAGAATTTAGGTATAAGTCTTTGTTTGCACATATTTGTGCAATATAAAGTCATTTTCTTGGTCATTTTTTTCAATTTTGACCTCACAATTTGCCGCGCAAGCCTAATCACAATGTGTTCAAATAGCTTCATGTTTAATATCATTTATTTTAGTTTTGGCTAAAGTTTCATAAATTTTAAAACTAGTTTTATAATAAATAAATCTTGTAGAATTACACATAAAAAACTTATACTCATTTTTTGAGTTGTTAAAAAATGACATGAAAGATCAAACAATATTTTGTAGTACCTTCTTTTCACATTTTTAAGACTCCTGTGACCCCTTAAAGTATTTCGAGATTTGATTTTGCCGACAGAACCCCAAGAAAAATGGGTACTCAAGGGATCCAAGGGTATTCAAGGGATCGAAATTGACGATTGATAGTCGCAAAATCCAAACAAATATTTTTTACTTTGCAACAAAGCATGTAGCCGTGGTTATAGCGACTACACTGTAGGTTAGGTTTGAATTATCTTTGCACTAGAGCTACATGAGGGCTATTGGCGACGGGTGTCGTATTTTAGAACCACAGTCAAGTGACGAGCCGAAACCTGAATAGGCATCCAACGCAACAGTTAAGGGCGACATCGTACGCAGCGTTAGGACTTTGAAGTATAGTTAACGTGCACTCCCTTACGCGGGTATTATTCGTCGGTCATTTTTGGCTGCAAGGGCCGTTTATAGGTCGCCAGCTATTTTGGCGATGCCCGGAACCGAACCTGGGACCTTTCGCATGCTAGGCGAGTGCCTAGCTATTTTAGAACCACAGTCAGGTGACGAGCCAACACCTGAATAGGTACAGCTGTGGAAATAAAAAAGTACCCACTAGTGATTATTTCGGCTGTTAGTCATCATATAGCATGATACAAAATTTGCATAAGGTGCCGCCTTCATATTAAAAACGACACAAACTATAGCAACACCCCTTTTTGTGTCCATATTTCACATCTATGACATATTTTAACACTAAATACCAAGTTTTGTTAGTTTTTAAGCATTAACAATGGAGTTAGAGACGTGCAAAAATAAGGGGTCGTAATGTTATATGACTTGCACGTAAAAAAAACTATCCCAATCTATAAATAATGAAGATAATGAAAAGAATTTTTTGCTGAAAAGAAATTATAATAACCCAAACAAAATGCCTTATAATAACCCAAATCAATATTGGGGTATTTAAAACAATTTTTATATTTTTAAATAATTATTATATTAATTTTTTGAAAAATATGAATAGGAACCCCTTAATAATTTTGCAGAAATAAATTTAAGACAGGAAGTTTAAGCGAAATCCCAATTTTTAAAATTGTTTATTCATAATTTGCTGAGTAAATCACAAAATACTTTTTAATTGCCCTTTAAGGGATTGTGTATAAGATTACATGTGTAATTGATAAATGAAGACGGCCTTGCATGCATGCTTGCTTGCCATTTTAGAGATGGTCCCCAAAAGGTCCACAAGTGATTCGATTGAATAACTCCGTCAAATATTCATCCAAATATAACACAAACTTAGATTTAAGGGTTTTCAAGAGTGCTTAGCATTTCTTAGTTATTAAAATTGGGTGTTGCCATTGGAAATTTCAAAGTTCTTACCTTTTTTTATATAAAGACGGCCCCTTATGCAAATTTTGTGTCATGCAATCAACTTAGAATGTTATTTTTTCAAAAAGTCAAAAAGGTCCAATTCTATAGGATGACTATCGGCCGAAATAACCTCAAGTGGGTACTTTTTTATTTCCACAGCTGTACCCAACGCAACGGGCGACCGTCGTACGCAGCTTTAGGACTTTGAAAGATATTTAACGTGCACTTCCTTATGCGGGGCATTATTCGATGGACATCTTTGGCTGCACGGGCCGTTTATAGGTCGGCAACTATTTTGGCGATGCCCGAACCTAGGACCTTCCACATGCTAAGCGAGTGCTTAACCGACTGGGCTCCCCAGCCCTTGCGACTACAGTGTAAGAAAATGTCAGTTGTTTTAACAGAAAAAGAAACTGTATGCTAATGTGCCAGAAAATTACCGTAAAATGCACAGAGATAAGATACCAATTTTAGATGAATAATTCGGAATTTTAAAGCAAAATTCATATTTTAACAGGCAAATTATAAAAATAAATTAAACGATATTCCCCCCAGGCACCCCAGTGACACTAGCCCCAATACTTAAGTAGATGCCGCCGCGGTCGCGCAATCGTTAGGATGCTAGCCTTTAGAGCTGCTGGGGTTTGGGCTCGATTCCCGGTCAGGCAAAGATGTTTGTGACCGTCAATAAATGTTGCTATTTGTCGATGTGTTTGTGTTGTCTTTTCTTTGTGTGTCTCTTGTGCTTGTAAAACTCTTTTTGCGTCTGTCCCACTTGACGAAAGCTTATAAGCGGTTTTCTGAACGCACACAAGCTGGAATATATACGACCTACCATACCATACTTAAGTAGATCAATAAAGTGAATATCCCGGATTTTAACCATGGGCTGGCTGAACGGACGCTAAGTAAACTAAATCTAAAACGCTGAAATTGTAAGATATCTTGAGTCCCTCCCCATTACTTAACCCGGCAGCACTCGCCTGGGGTCTAATGGACCCCAGATAGATTAAATACGCTTCTAGATCTGAAACTCTAATTGGATTACCATTATAAGGATTTTCTATATTAAAATAGACTTAGACACTAACTCCCCCAATTGTGTCTAAGAGAACTAATGTAATGGTTCACGGCTGCATTTTTCTAGCCTTCTTTAGGAGCTTTAGCACAGTCAATTGCGCCTCGTTATTAAGAACCCTGGTCAAGAGACAATTTTCTTTTTTTCTAAAAAGAATGGAATCATTAAACGAAACTCGTTTCTTGACCAAGGTTTTAAATTACGAGGTACAGCCAATTATGGCTAATTACGGCCAACACATCCAATTACGCCAATTTAGAACCCTGGTCAAGTGACGAGTTTGTTTTTCATGATTCTATTCTTTTTCCCCCTTCTTGATGAGTAAGTGTCTCAAAGTTTTTTTTTGCGTTTGGATTATTCATTCAAGCTACAGACCACTCCGAATACCGAGCGTTATTTTATAACCACCCTATACATATCGAAGAAACAGTAGAGCTGCAATCGGAAAGTTCAATTATGCCAATCACAAATCAATCATTAATAGTGTATTAGTTCCGTTCGACACTTTGGGGGCGCTAGGCATCAGATTGAGTTCTCGGTTTAGAAGATTCTTAGTCTATGGCAAGTTAGCGCGAGTGCTGCCGGGTTAAGTCGTACGATAGATGCCAACAATGATTATTTAGTCATAACAAAATATAACAAAGTAAAAAAAAATTAATGTAAAACATAGTTTTTAAATTGAAAACTCTTCTAATGATAACGATAAGTTTTTTAAGTTTTTTAATTACAACAAAAGTTCAATCTTACAGAGCGCAAAACTATCACTCAAATTTTCAACTTCAAACCATTTGGACGCATAAAACTTTCTTAAATTTTATGCTTTTAATATATGTCACAAAAACAAATTATTCTGTTTAAACATCCTTTCTAACTCTTACGACCTACTATTCTCTTAAAATTGAAACTTAAATAATTCTTTCGATTAAAATTTCTGCAAATAACGATGTCTGGAATCTCAAGACGATTTCGACGCTTTATGTAAGTATTATCTTATTTGTTAAAAAATTAATTGGTGGTTATTCTACTTTGAATATATGAAGTACAATTAATATTTTTTCTTCGCCAAATGATTTATCTAGTTGCAGGGAAGAATTAAGTATCAGGGCCGGACATTTTCAAAAGATAATAAAACTGCCGCTGATTCAAATTTTAAAATATTTAGTATATCAAAAATATATGATTGCTTGCCCCAATGAGACATTTCATTAAAATGAGAAGACTATATTAAAAAAGGGACTCGGATTCAATACCCTTTCTGCATCCAATTGCTTTTGCATATGGTAGAATTGGTAACTGACCGTTTTCGGTGAAGAGAAATTCGAGAAATTTCTAATAAAATATTGATTACGGATTTAAATAGCTGTTTTGTACTGACTATAAAAGTCATAAAAATATTATAAGTTATTGCTTCTATAGATACCTAAAATAATTTTTTTAAAGTTAAAAATTGTAGAGAGATATAGATGATCCAAATACTTTAGACATAACAGAACATACCTCGAAAAATCGTTATAAGAATAAACCCTTTTAAAACCTACTGTCTTTTTCGCAACATTAACTTTATTTAGCTATTTTTCATAAACTGAAATGAAAGGCTAACTTTTTTTTATTTTAAATAAATATATTTTTTCCAATTTGAACATTCATGAAGAATTTTGATTTGCTAAATGAATAATCGGCTATTTATTCATGTGCCACGATTTACTTAGTTAAAAATATATAGATTTCACTTAATAAAATATACAGTTAAATATATACTTAGAATGTTTTTATAAAAACTAAGTAACGGTTCATAATTTTGCATCTTTAAGTAATGTTTTTAGATATTTGTAAGCTCAAGAATAAAGTAAGCACTAACAAATTAACCTGTTACATAATAAACTGTTTTCTTTTAAAAAAACAAGAAAACTTTTTCTCAGAAAATTGTGATCACGATAAAATGGCAGGGGTCAGTGTAAATAACAATGCAACAAAGAACTTCAGTATTCTTTACTAAATATGTAGGGGGGCGTCCTTCAATCATGTGATGCGATTTTGCGATTTTAACAATTCCTTGACCCCTCCCCCCCCCCCCTATGAGACTTTGTTATACAGGGTGAGGCAAACAAAAGTGGCCCCGGTCAAGGGATAAGAATACGACAGAAACGTTGCCAAGTCAAAAACCAATACAAAAGCAGGTTTGCTGACTGAAGCTATTGATCGTTTCAATATTAAACCCAAACAAACGCTTGGCGACTTATTTGCCGGCAACTACGCTACGGTTTTAGAAGCTAGTTGAAAAGAAATATAAACAAGACTTGTAAAACTGATTAAGAAAAGTTCCCACTAGTTATTATTTGATTGTTTCGGTCGTCATTTATTCTGGAGAATTGGACCTTTTTGTTTTTGGTAATACAAAACATTCTAAATTGATTGCAAGACACAAAATTTGCATTATGAGACGTCTTCATACAATACGAACTAAGATCTGAACTCGCCACTAGTCTATGAGTTGCTGTAATGTGAAGCTAATCCGATCCAACCAATGCGAAATCAGGTTTCAGGCGGCTTCAAGAGTTTTTCTCGCCAACCATTTCAACATATTCCTGTCTCTAGACCGGGTCCACTTTTGTTTGCCTCACCCTGTATTTAGCTCACCCCCTCTAAAATGTAAAGCTACTAAATTTTGAAATGTGATTTGGAATGTCACAATACCTTCTTTCAGATGAGATTTTGCCACAGTTGAGTCGAGAAAAATATTATACTGGTACTTTACTATATTTTCTCGGTAATTTAAAAAATAGTATACTTGACGAGCTCCCCCCCCCCCTCTTCCTTTATGAGCGCTCCCTATTTTGGAAACTTTTAGCATAGTTTAATACTAGTTTAGTTTACCTTATGCACTAAAATACAATGGGCTTAGTACACAAGTACAGACAAAACTTTAGTTTAGACTTAAATGTTTAAACTGTTAAAATGAAAGAGCATTAGCTTTAGATAAAAAAAACTTGATTAAAATGTCTTAAAATAATTAAAATACTGCTGATAGTTTGACAGTGACAATACATTGATAGTATTTCACTCAATCATGATAAATACATAGCAATTGTAGTGTTAGTTAGGGTATAACCTTAGGAGTATCTATATTCTACATTACTTTTTATGACGAACAAACGTACTCCTCTTTTTTTTAAGTTAAGAAAGCTTTTAAAAGAGAAATACATATAAGTTTCTTTAAATTAATCTGTTAACCCCTTTCTTTCTTGTCTTCGATGAATGTTGGTTTTTCTCCAAAATTTAATTTTTGCTGAATTTTAAATTAAAAACAAATGAAAAATAGTTTATATATTGTTCATGCGCATACATAATAGGAGCGCGATTTAACTTCTTCACTCTAATTGAAAAAAGAGTGATATAGCTTGTTTTTCATTGAATACCATAAGTGTTTATTTTTAAGGGGTCACAGGAGTCTGAAAAATGTGCAAAGAAGATACTACATAGCATAGTTTGATCTCTCTTGTAATTTTTTAACTACTCAATAAATGAGTATAATTTTTTATATGTAATTCTACAAGATTTATTTATTATAAAACAAGTTTTAAAATTTATAAAACGTTAGCCAAAACTAAAATAAATTATATTAAACATGAAGGTACCTGAACACACTGTGATTAGGCTTGCGCGGCAAATTGTGAGATCAAAATTGAACACACTTTTTTCTAAAAAAATTAATAAAAATTTAAAAATTTTGATTCTAAATTTTTTAAAAAATAATTTCTAATTAAAATTGAGCTGAGAATTTAGGTATAAGTCTTTTTTGTACATATTTGTACAATATAAAGTCATTGTTTGGTCATGTGTTCAATTTTGACCTCACAATTTGCCGCGCAAGCCTATACACAGTGTGTTCAAGTACCTTCATGTTTAATATCATTTATATTAGTTTTGGCTAAATTTTCATAAATTTTAAAAGTTGTTTTATAATAAATAAATCTTGTAGAATGACATATAAATAATTATACTTATACATTGAGTAATTAAAAAATGACATGAAAGATCAGACTATGCTGTGTAGTATCTCCTTTGCACATTTTTAAGACTCCTGTGACCCCTTAAAGCTCCAAACCTTCAATTTCATTTAACATGCCTCTCATCAAATGTAAAATGTTATATTTTTTTTTTAAAAATTGCTTGCAAAACATACGGTTTTTTAAATATATATTTATTTAAAATATAGATGTATAGGGGTTTTCTTCGAGAGGAGACAAAAAAAAATCAACGTTAGTTTCAAAAATTAATTACTAAAAATCCATAATTTTAAGACATTTTGATACCAGACACCCTCTAAAGTTATGCAATGCATTAGCATAAATCAACAATGCTTTTTTGCCATTAGAAAATATAAAACAGTAAAATTATATCATGAACAATATTTGAAACTATTTTAATAATAAAAGTTTCGAAACATTGTTTAATTCGCAACAAAGTTAAAATCTTTGCAACACACAAAACTCCCACTCAAATGTTTACCTTCAAGCCAATCGGACCTATTTTATTGAATTCTGCGATTAATCATAGTGTTTGAGCATCTTTTCTAACGTTTCGGACCTTATTCTAGCAAAATTTTAACTTTTATACAATAATCATCCAACTAAATTCGGAATTTTAAGGAATAACATGTCGGGATTTCGAAAACGCTTTCGATCAATCATGTAAGTAAAATTCGCTTAATGCACTATTTGGTTTAAATCACTTAACTTCTTTGGACGTAGTAATTTTTAGCATTTTTATTCTAAAATATTTCACCTTTCAATTTGCCATAGTTACGATGATTTGTTTTTCTTGCAGAAATCGAGTTGGACGAATCTTCCGACGCAAGAAGAAATCCGATAAAAAGGTAAGCTGTACTTCAGAAATGTTTCGATAGACTATCTCATCTACCTTCATAATTATCTTTTATATGTAACCTTTTCACTCCCACACAAGCTTGTATTTTTTTCCTCATTAAATAAGACTTGCACTTGTTTCAAATAAATTTTATTAAAGTCTTAATAAATGTTTTTACTAGGTTAGATTTTTCGTATTGTTAGATGGAATCAAAATGTCTTTTGAATAATTAAATAATGTTTGTTGTAGTTATAAATGAAAAGATGAAAATCATGATAAAAGTAATAAAATTCACACTTAAAACTTTTATTGAATAAATTGAAACGGCTAAGGTGAGATTAATAGTTAGGCTACAATTAACTTTCAAAAATAAAAGAAAATCATCACTTTAATCTAAAAATTAACCTGAACTTTAACAACAGAATATTTTTATATTTCAAATATTGATGTTCTTTTAATAAAATCTAATTTACAAATTTCAAGTAATTATATTAACATATTTTTAACAAAGATTCCACTTCGTACACTTGCAAAAAATACGAAAAATTCTATATTTCGTTTTTCCTTCAGTGTGTTAACTTTTGAATATTTTTTTAGATTCAAACATCCGAATCTAATGACATTCTACAACACAATTTTGACGACGAACTCATTTACGAGGACCATGAGTTGGAACAGGAACAGCAAAAGACGAGTTCCGAAGCAGTTGCTGAACTCGCTGGACAAGGAGAAGAGTCTGAATCCTCAACAGAAAGTTATGACAGTTCTGATGGAGAATACTATTCTGACTCCGAAGATTCCAATAAGAACTGTGGATCGGTCAGGACAAATTCAGACAGTATTCCTGACGAGGAGTTCCAGTATGCTTGCTTCAGCAGCAGTGATGAAAGAGACGAAGTGGACACAGAAGATGTGGAGGACTCTAGGACACCATCCAAGGAGACGTCTCATGACACCGACGATGAGACTCTTCTTCCGAGTTCTGGACAAGGAGATCCTGGAACAGTGTCCCCGGCCACCATTGCAGATTCTGGGCTGGAAGAATCTCAACTTCCATTCAAAGATTCCAGAGAAGCCCAGGAATCCGTGGCTGAGATAATCGAGCACGGAGGTTCTGAATTTGACATCGATGAACCAGCGTCAACATTCGACGTCATTTCGGGGCACATCCACAACGAAGTCGTCGAATCGGATTGCAAGCGCGAGGATTTTAACACCAAAGTTGAGGATGACACCAGAGTGGATGACTATTTAAAACAGTCCGAAATCCCTCTTCAAACGGATGTCCTGGAAGTTGTGGTGCCAGAAACCATCCCACCATCACATGTCCAAACCACCACCTGCGCTCCAGAACTGAATAGGCCAAAGAAGGACATCAAGTGTCACAATCCTTTTGTTGATGCAGATATCTTGAAGGCGATGGACATACTTGTCGATGAAGTGGAACAAGTTGTAATGAAAGATCCAAAAGTCATGACCACATATGATGAGATCAAGGGAGAATTCAAAATACAAAAGCCCGACGCTATGGTAGTTGTGAATGGCCAAGAATTTTCTATACACAGAAGTCTCTTCGTGGAAGAATCCATCTACTTCAAAGAGGCATTTACTGGGAAGGAAAACAAGCAAGTTGTACTCCATGTAAGATTTTGTTTTGTTCTAATCTTGAAGTGTTTTTAGTTTATTGTTATATATTGGTTTAATTTTGTAATATGGTTTTCCTTGTTATATTCTGAAACAAAATTTAATACTAAATTGTGTTTTCGGTAACATATACAATTTTTTAATGAATGTTATTATTAAATTAATGTTATTTAATATTTAAATATTAATAGTATTGGCTTTTTTTTTTAGATCAACTCGGAGTACACAAACTGTGCTGTGTTTAAAGCTATTTCCGCCTTCATTTATAACGGAATTGTCGAAATACCCAGCAAGGAGTTCCTGAATTTGTGGTGTTCATCCAACATTCTAGGAATGCCACGGTTGATTCAACACTGCAAACAGGTAAATTTCAAAAATTCTCTATTTTTTAAAAAAAAATTTGGTGGGGATTTGAAAAATTATTATACAAAGGACGTAGGTGAAAAACGCAAGAAGGTAGTACAGCCTTGAACTTGCCTTCACTTTATTTAGAAATTTATTACAATTTTTTCTAACTTTATTAAACTAATTTTTAAGTAAGTTAGCATATATCCTAGTTAATTACATTTTTGATGAATTGCAATGGCCTAAATTAAGATATAACAAATTTTATTATTTTTATACTTATACGAATATTAAAACAAATTTAAAATTAAAGTTCAGAACAACCAGACTAGAGAGCATCGTTTCTCTACAATACATCTATTTATTCAAATACTTGATTTTAATGCAATTTTTTAATTATTTCATATTTTATTTTATTAGTATTTTCAGGTTTTTTTTTTTTTTTTTGCTTTTCCTTTCACAATACTGGGATTTGTTGCAACATATTTTGCAGCAAATAATATTTACCCAGACAACCATTTAGCTCAATTATCTTACTCTCAATGTTTTATGTGAATTTTGACAATTAGTATAGTTTTGAAATAACTTTAATCGACTATGTTTCAGATTATGGACCCATCGACAGATAATGTCAAAAACCTCCTGAACTTCTATCAGGTTTCATTCCAACTTAATCAGGACAGGTCCCCAGTGTTGAAAAAGCTGGCTGATAATTTCGAGAAGCTGATACTTCAAAACGACTTCCTTGATTTTACACCTGAACAAGTAGTCGAAGTATTCAGCCAAGATCAGCTCGGAACAAGGAGGTGCGTACATTCTTGTTATGCATTGATTTATAATGTTTACTAATTCATATTGAATTTTAAAATGCAGTAAACATTTTAGCGACTCTGTGGTTTTACTCGAGTTTTCAGTTTTTTATTACTTTATAATGATGGCAAATGATAAGAAATAATAAATATGTGTCTTAATGAAGTTAAGATAATTTCGAAAAAGTTTTGTCGATGACTTTAATTTATTAAAAAAAATTGTAATTTTTGAATAGCATAGTTTTTAAACATACTAACTAAATTAAATTGTACCCCATTTCGATACATTGTCCTTGTATTAATTTTAACAATTATTTTTCTGTTCGCAACATCTATGCCTGAAGCTTAGTACAAAAGTAACCATTGATATTAAAAAGATTTGTTCTATTTTCGATTTATTAAACGTTCCTTTGATTTAGTAAAATAGAGAAAAAGTTAAAGTTTGATAAATTGACTTTAAAAGGGCCATAAATATACCTCAATGCCAAGATATAACGATCATCAATTCATCTCTATTAAGACTTCCTTTTGATTTAGAATAAAGAAGGAGTGGGGGAAATTTAAATAAATGTTCTCTTACATAACCATTATTAGTACAATTATACCAATGCAGAATTTGAATAACAAAAATTTAAGTTTAAGATATAGTAGTATGAAGTATACTTTAAAAAAAAATTATTGGGTTATCATGAAAGAGCCCCAGTGGCTTAGTGCTTCGCGTTGCCATGCCACATTCCATCACGGATTGCGCGTGGTTTACCCTTCCTTTCATCCCTTAAGTTGGTCGGTAAAATGGGAACCATGCTTGGGAACTAAACACTGGGGGTTCCGCGTGAAGCTGACCACCTTACCTAGTATATGCCTACCATCCCAGAGCCCTAAGTCAAGTAAGCTCAAATGGGCACTTTCAGGCCTTGGGCCTCAAATGCGCTGTTGCGCCGAGGAGTTAAGTTTAGTTTAGATATCATGAAAGCAAAACTTCTTTTACTCAAAATGCAATGAGGATATCCTTTTTAGACGCCCTATAAAGTATACTCTTCTTGTTAATGCAAAACTATCAGAATATCTGTAATTATGATACCATCAACTTGCTTGATTGGTTATGGAGGTTTAGTACTCATATAACAAAGCACTAGTCCTGTTTCTTTGTCGCTCTACTTATAAAATGTCGACTTGACTTAAGTCTCTTAAGGGGGTTCAGTATGTTGTATATCGGTAATGTTAAATTGGCAAATTTTAATGTACCTTTTCACAATAACTACTGATCAGATCATCTTAAAAATTTCTGTGTGTATTATACCAACCTTATATATTAATCTGAAGTTAAAAGTTTTTTTAAATAACTGTTAGATTTTTTTTAATAAAATAAGTTTTAACGTACCCAAAAAATCATGAAATTTCTCACTTTTTTGCCCCATAACATTTTTTTCACTTTAGTTTTATTTAAATTCATAACCTCAGATTAATCTATACTATGTATTACATCATATAAAAAAAGTTTGCGAGAAAACATAGCATAGTTTTTGAGAAAAGGTACATCGAAGTTTAAAAAATCAAGTTCTGAGAAAAACGCGTTTAAAGTTTTTATTGTTAACCCATTTCCTTACGAAGCCATGACATTAAAATGGCTTTTAATGTCAAAAATAGTTTTCCAATCGTCTTGATACTAGGTGACATTATTAATAAAGGTTGTAATAGTATTTTAAGCCAATAATTTTTGTTTTAATTTTTTCACCGATTTGAGGGTATTGAACCCCCTTAACGCTCAAGTGGCACATGAGGCTACTATACACATATTAGATTTTCTTTTATATGTACTGTTTCTTATAGAATAATTTTACTTTTACAGCGAACTAGTGGTATTCTTGGCCGCCTTGAAATGGGCCAACCATGACTTTAAGGAGCGTGAACAGTTCCTAGTGGAAATCTTTCGATGTATAAGATTCACGCAGATGAAAACTCACGAGATCGTCGCCTGCTTCCACCCACCCATCTTGCCAGGCGTCGTGGAAATGACTGAAATCAAAACGATGCTCTTAAACGCCACATGGTGAGTCTTGTCCTCATTACTTTCAAAGAATACATATCTGAGATATATGACTTATCAGAATAATACATAAAATTACAAAATAAATTACTACTCAATGCTACTATTTGCTCAAAGAGCCAGTAAATACACAGTTAAATTCTAGCAATTCGGCAAAACAATATTTTTAAAGAAAAGTAAAATTGCTGACACCTTTTCTTTATATTTACAACGTACTTCTACAGGTAATAAGACAGAATGATCCTGATCAGTTCTACAATAGCGTTTCAAAATGTTATATATGTGCTTTATTAAATTATTAAATTAATAATTTAAATTGATCTAAATTTAAATTGATTTTTTTTTATTCTAGTTACCAGTGTGCGAGAGCCGTGCATCAAGAGCACTTATTTGACTCATTAACATCTGCTCCGAGAACTCTGCTCTTGAAAGAGAAGTTCCTTGAGTTTTGGGTAAGACACAATGAAATTTATCTTTCTTTTCAATTTGAACTGTTTTTAATTATTTTATAATATTAAACTAACTATGTTATTGTTTTTAATTTGGAGACCACTTTTTAATTTTTGAACATCGAATAAGCCATCTTCGTCTTAAAACTATAATTTTCATGTTCAAATGAAAGAAATTATTTAGCATCCGACCAAAGGACACGTTTTTGTTTATTTGATGCATTTTTAAATGGGGAAATGAATGCATGCTAGAGAAAAATAATTTCTGTTTTCATAACTCAATTTAAGTTTAAAATAATAGTTCAACAAGCACGGTTTTGATAAAATATGTTTAATATTTAGTTACATATGAAATTGAATCTTTTTCAAATTAAATTATAAAATGAAATTATGACGCATAAAATAATTAACAATAATAATAAAGAATATTTTCAGTTAACCTATTTGACTTGTTTCCGTTAAATTTCTCCATTGAACAATGATTTAAAAATTATTAGTCTTGGAGATAATTTTTTCTGCATCTAAAGTACAAGTTAAATTTGTCTGTCAATATTGTCCTCTTTTAAAGACACTTAAAGTTATGGTTAGGTTAGTTTAAATTACCGTCGCACTAGTACTACACCTATTAGAGACGGGCGTTATATTTTCGAACCACGGTCAAGTGACGACCTGAGTAGGCACCCAACGCAATCGTTAAGGTTGACATCATACAGCGTTGGGACTTATTTATCTTGCATTTTTTCAATGTGGGGTAGTATTCGGGGAACATTTTTGTCTGCACGGGCCGTTTATAGGTCGGCCGTTATTCTAGTGATGCGTGAATTTGAACCTGAAACCTTCCACATGTAAGGCGAACGTCTTAACATCCGTCCATAAAACATGTATTTTAAATGTTTTGTTTTTATGGCTTTATTTCGCTGGCCTGATCTACCTTACTTTTTAACTGTTAATTGTAAACTTTTCCTGTCATAAGTAAAAAGCTGCCTGGTGTTTTTATTACAAATAAACTTAACAAACTATGGTGATTCTTTGTGCTCAGTAAAGTCAATGCTTTTAAATGGAAATTTCTTTTATAGAACACTGACATCTTGGACCCTAAGTACAATGAGAACTTGGCTGCGACCAAAATCCAAGCAGCGTACAGAGGGTATCAAATCAGGAAGCAGATTTTCAACAACATGGATAAATCGACAAAGAAAGGGTACAAAGATTGGTTGTCTCGCTTGTCTTCTTTTTTCGATGATAAGATCCAAAAAGAAAAGGGTTATCAAACATCAAGGTATGTTTCAGAATATTTTTTATAGGATTTTTATGATAAATCAAATATCAATCAGTTTATTGAGCATTTTTGTGTTAAAAAATACAAATAAAAAATTATATGATTCGCCAAGGGAACCAACAATTCCATTATATTCGAACTAAAACTTACATTCAAAATTACTTAAGACATTGCTAATAAAAATAGATATAACAAAAAATATAACATATTTATGGAATTAAATTAAATAATAAGAATCATAAAGGTACACTGCAGGTTTTTTAAATTATGTTTCATTGTGTAAATGTAAAAAAAGCTTCTAAATTATCAATAAAAAAATTATATTTTGAAAAAAAAAACGTTTAAGTAAATTAGGAGTTTGAATTTACATGAAATCAACAGGCAAACGAATAAAAACAGAAAAAATGCTAAGAAATTTTTGATTTAGCAATCGATATTGCAAAGTATTGAGGGTCTTCTGTTGAGGATATGGTACTGAAATCCCAAAAATTCGTATTATGTTATACAAAAAGTACTATACGAAAAAAAGCCAAGTGTCGAATATTTTTAATGGTGTCGAATTATTTATCGAATTATATTAAATCTAAGTGTTAGTGTTTAAATACTAAATTACTTAAAGATTGTTACAAAATTCTGAAAAAATAAAATGGCATACTTTCCTGTTATTTTAATACTCATTGGAATTTTTTGTAAAACATACAGACATACAAAATAGTATGAATAATAGTATGTGATGACCTGCCTTTCTAATTAAAAAAATAATAATGGGCTGTTAGAACTAAATTAATAAACTGTCCGATGACGATCTGTTTCATTTCTTTTAAAATAAAAATAATATGGAAAGTAAACTTAAAATAATAGTTTGATGAATTTATTTTATTTACCCATTTCAAATTAAATGCTTTGTTTTTTGAACTTATGTTAATTCATTCCAGATCTGAATGCCCCAAAAGCTATAAATTCTTTTTAAAGCGTCTGCATGAGCGAGAAGAGACATTTCCTGAAGACTTGCAATTTGGAATATAAGGTCCACCTCATCAAAATCTGAGGAACTGTAACATCCCACGGACCTTTTCACACCTAAAGACTAAAAGACAATTGACAGCTTCTCCTCAAGAACATCCAAGGAGTAGCTATTACATCTCAAAAACCATCAAACATATGAGGACTCATATAAAGCAAATGAAGACCTACTCAACATCCATGGAGGGTCTAAAAGTATTTATGACAAGTATCTGTGTAACATCAGATTAGTATCAAGGAGAGTTAACAACATTCTTGAAGGATCATTTTACAACTTTAGGTCCGAATACTGCGTATAGTCTTTGCCGAGAGGGGGATCAGTGGCGGATCGGTATCAGGGCTGTTTCTGGCATCGGGATACTTTCTCCTTAGCCGAATAAGGAGGGAGTGATCGCGGTGTTTGGGCAGTCCTGGTATTGACCCGCCACTGATGTTTCTTTGGGCATTTTTTTCCATCTACGGCCATATTATCTCAAAATGAAATATTTGTGACAATTCCGTACAACACACAAGGTGAGGAGCTACATTTCCATCTACCAGCATCTCCCGCAATGACGTCCTTTGTGTAATAAATCGAGGAGCATATTTCTATCTTCTCACAGCTCCCGATAACTACGACTGTTTTAAACATCATTTCGAGGAGCGCATTGACATCTTTTCGCAGCTCTCGATAACTAAGACTGTTTTAAACACCATTTCGAGGAGCGCATTGACATCTTCTCACAGCTCCCGATAACTACGACTGTTTTAAACACCATTTCGAGGAGCGCATCGACATCTTTTCGCAGCTCTCGATAACTACGACTGTTTTAAACACCATTTCGAGGAGCGCATTGCCATCTTCTCACAGCTCCCGATAACTACGACTGTTTAATACACCATTTCGAGGAGCGCATTTATATCTTCTCACAGCTCCCGATAACTATGACTATTTTTTACACCATTTCGAGGAGCGCATTTACATCTTCTCACAGCTCTCGATAACTACGACTGTTTTGTGTACCGCTTTCGTAGAGCTGTCTTACATCTACTTGTAGCTCATGATATTTAAAGACACCTCAAAATACCTCTAGAGGAGAAGTATGCCATCAACTAGAAGCTCTTCATTTGATGACTCAATACCTATTATGACTGTTATGACCTATTATGACAAAATCGGATTTTACTTTGTGTTTTAGATTCTGAATATTTTGGCCATACTGTACAAAATTTATTTTAATAAAGGATATTCTTTTCTTATAGTGGATGGTATATTTATGTTATCATAATAATAATTATTTATATTTAAAAAAAACTCAGTTGTAACAAAGAAATGGAGAAAATTTATTTAAATGCATGAAAGACAAAATCTCAAATGTCCAGGAAATATTTAAATCAATAAATTTTCAGTGCTTAGATATTTTAATATAGGAAAAATTAAAGCAATATTTAATTGGTGTCTTATTTACACATAAAACAACTTCCTTCTTTGAAAAATTATGGGCATTTCAATGATGCACAAAAATATATTCGGCTCAAGTACATCTTAATATAATAAGCGATTGAGCAAGTAGAGCGTAAACAATCTAAATATCCATTATTTAATGTACAGTAATAATTTGTCGATTCTTTTTATTTTATTTAAGTTCAGTAGTTGACCCCTTCAGTCCCAATGACAATTTGGCGTCATCATTTTAGAAATATTTTTCTGATCGCCTAAAGACATTTATGATATCAAAAAGCACTTCATTCGAATCTTCAATTTTTTTCTATTAGAAAATATTTTTTATTAATCGCAATATATTTCAGTCCTATTACTTTTTTAAATTACGATCAGCAACATGATGATGCCAAATGTCATCACTGGGACTAGAAGAGTTAAAACACGTCGGCGACTGTCAGTTGGTGTTGTGTATTTTTCTGAAAAAATCTAGAGATTTTTGAGACTCACCGAAACACTTAAAATGTGTACCAACAAATAAACAATTTGCTCCAATAATTTACTTTGCTTCCTTCGTATATCTTTTCGATGAATAAGAATCCTAAATTCGTACTTCGACTTTTTGTCCCCCTCGGCATTTAAATACACGGTTACAGAAACGCGACATCAACATGAGGCCCTAACAGATTCAATCTTCGAGATAGGCATGCCAAACTGCGTCACCTAATGTCACCTGCACATTAAAGAAAAGGTAACAAATTAGGAGTTTAGTGGAAGAACGTGCTAAGTGACAAAAAGTTGAAAGCGAAGATATGAACTTCAAAGTTTGCACTCAGATTTGCTGAATTCAGATATTGCAAACGGTAAAAATAATGTACTTAACCTTAATTTTATGACTAAAAGAAAACTTGTTATAGTCCGACCACGACAACTTGGAAATCAAAATATTTTGATTGTGGAAGATTCCACTTTGAATTGAGGTTTTAAGCCGAAGGAGGAAGGGTTGCCGGCTCAAGGCGCTTGGCGAGAATAGGGTTTGTTGGTGTAGTGCGATTGTAAATAATGTATCTCACTAGAACTACACATCAGTTATCGGCTACAGAGGATTGTTGTTGATTGCTGGTAGCGGTAAACGATTACACGTGTATTTCTTTGATATTTTGAATCGTGGAATAACTAAATCTATGATTATTTTACAGAAATTTAATTAACCATTGTTTAAAAAAAGTTCAAAATTAATAAACAAACTCGTAGTTAAGTTATAAGTTCCACTGAGTATATTTCCCAGTATACTTCTACGATTTTTTTTTTTCATTTTGATGAAGGGTTTTAAAACTTAAAAATATGACTGTGATTAGGAATTACTCCGAGGGACGCTATAACTTAAATATTAATGGGAAATATTAGAGTAATCCCGATGCAAGTTCGATCTACCCTTCGATTGATAGTCTGTTTCTAAACCTTAAAGAAATATGCTCCCAAAAGCAATGAATCGCCAAACATAGTAACTCTTGCCCAAAACCAAAACCTTCCTTACCCTTTTTCGAAGTGGACTGGTCCACAATCAAAATATTTTGTTTGCCAAGTTGTCGTGGTCGGACTATATATATAAAAGGAGACAATAACATGTTCATTGACAAAAAAATCCCGATTTTCAAAATAGCACCACAGAGGTAGAATGTGCTAAGTGACATTTGGAAAAAAATCGTAATTTTTGTGTCAATGACCATATTACTTACTTCTTCTACATTCATGAAAAATTTTGATTTTCGGAATGAACAAGCCTTTATTTATGCATATTCTACGATTTGCTTTGTTAACAAAAATATGTTTCACTAAATAAAATATACCGTCAAATATATAATTAAGATTATTGTAAAAGAAACTAAGTAACGGTTCTAAATTTGTTTTGCTTAGAATCTTTAAGTAATGTTTTTTTGATAGTTATAACTCAAGGATAAAGTAATCACAAACAATTGAACCTCTTACATAATAAACTATCTTTATAAGCCCGGCGTTGCACGGGTGTACCCTTAATAACGATGATTGTTTTTTTATGTAAACGTTTATTTTATACCTATTGATCCCTTATCCACTGGTAAGCACTCCATTGGCATATTATAATTTCCTCCCATTCTAATATTGGTTTTAAAAAAAGAAATCTGATTATATCCAGGCCTTTCTAGAAGTTAGAGGGTTCACCTCGCCCAGATTCGGGTCCGCGCATCGTCAAAATAACTGCCGACCTTTAAAAAGGCAAATGCAGCCAAAAACGTCGGACGAATAATACCCTATATGGCGGGAGTGCACATTAAATATCTTTCAAAGGTCCCGACGATGCGTACGAAGTCGCCCTTAGCTGCATTATGGGTGCCTACTCAGGCGGCTTGTCACATGACTGTGGTTCTAATTTAAAACACTAGTCGTGGCCAATATCACTCCTGTATATCTCTAGTGCGATGCTAATTAAAACTAACCCTAACCTATACAACGGGATGCGAATAGCTACCCTACGTTATATTTTCAACTTCGCCAAAGGCCGCCAATGCCAAAATTCAATCCGAAACAACAACAAAATCAAAAATTTTAAGTTCAATAATAGATATTTATGCAACTAGTGCGAAAAGTAATGCTTTTTAAAACAAGTGAAATAAAGACACGTGTTTTAAAAAGTTTACTTTTCGCACGTGTTTCATACACTATTTTTTATAATTGCGTGAAAAAAATCAAATCTCATTGGTTCAAAAATAATTCTCGTGCTAATTAGACTAAAATAGACTAAGAGATGTCAAGGAAAACAACCAATGATCTCGCAGTTCGGAGCGCGTGACGCTATAAAAAACCAATAAGCGTGTTTCAACATTTTGTCAAGAAAAGCAACCAATGAACTCGCAGTTCGAAGGGCGTGACTTAAGAAATATTCCCATCGCGAGAAAAAAAAATTCATTGATTCAAAAATAATTCACGCGCATAATATTTTTAAATACAGCAGATCGATAAATCTTTGGATTTTATGAGTATTATCAAATCGAAATTTTACTTGAAATGTTGGCATCTTATAAAAAGAGTGCGAAAAAGTCTTTTTTTCACTGCTTTTGGGTGAAAAAAAGTACTTTTTGTCACTGTTTCAAAAAGTCTAGCTTTGTGCACGCGTCTGATATTGAAATTATAATGTAAAAGTCGGCTTTTTTTCACGCAATTATAAAAATAAAATAATGATACTCAAATAACACATTCCTAGCAATAAAACTCACGTGCTTGCGTTTTCTCTCACGCTGAACGCGATGAAATTTCTTTCAAATTAGAAAACGAAAAGTATTAATTAATAGATATTTATGCAACTAGTGCGAAAAGTAATGCTTTTTAAAACAAGTGGATTTTATTTCACGAGCGAGGTACGAGCGAGTGAAATAAAGACACTTGTTTTAAAAAGTTTACTTTTCGCACGTGTTTCATACACTATTTTTTATAATTGCATGAAAAAAATCAAATATCATTGGTTCAGAAATAATTCACGTGCTAATTAGACTAAAATAGACTAAGAGATGTCAAGGAAAACAACCAATGATCTCGCAGTTCGGAGCGCGTGACGCTATAAAAAAAAACAATAAGCGTGTTTCGACATTTTGTCAAAGAAAGCCACCAATGAACTCGCAGTTCGAAGGGTGTGACTTAAGAAATATTCTCATCGTGAGAAAAAAAATTCATTGATTCAAAATTAATTCACGCGCATAATATTTTTAAATACAGCAGATCGATAAATCTTTGGATTTTATGAGTATTATCAAATCGAAATTTTACTTGAAATGTTGGCATCTTATAAAAAGAGTGCGAAAAAGTCTTTTTTTCACTGCTTTTGGGTGAAAAAAAGTACTTTTTGTCACTGTTTCAAAAAGTCTAGCTTTGTGCACGCGTCTGATATTGAAATTATAATGTAAAAGTCGGCTTTTTTTCACGCAATTATAAAAATAAAATAATGATACTCAAATAACACATTCCTAGCAATAAAACTCACGTGCTTGCGTTTTCTCTCACGCTGAACGCGATGAAATTTCTTTCAAATTAGAAAACGAAAAGTATTAATTAATAGATATTTATGCAACTAGTGTGAAAAGTAATGCTTTTTAAAACAAGTGGATTTTATTTCACGAGCGAGGTACGAGCGAGTGAAATAAAGACACTTGTTTTAAAAAGTTTACTTTTCGCACGTGTTTCATACACTATTTTTTATAATTGCATGAAAAAAATCAAATATCATTGGTTCAAAAATAATTCACGTGCTAATTAGACTAAAATAGACTAAGAGATGTCAAGGAAAACAACCAATGATCTCGCAGTTCGGAGCGCGTGACGCTATAAAAAAAACCAATAAGCGTGTTTCGACATTTTGTCAAAGAAAGCCACCAATGAACTCGCAGTTCGAAGGGTGTGACTTAAGAAATATTCTCATCGTGAGAAAAAAAATTCATTGATTCAAAATTAATTCACGCGCATAATATTTTTAAATACAGCAGATCGATAAATCTTTGGATTTTATGAGTATTATCAAATCGAAATTTTACTTGAAATGTTGGCATCTTATAAAAAGAGTGCGACAAAGTCTTTTTTTCACTGCTTTTGGGAGAAAAAAAGTACTTTTTTCACTGTTTCAAAAAGTCTAGCTTTGTGCACGCGTCTGATATTGAAATTATAATGTAAAAGTCGGCTTTTTTTCACGCAATTATAAAATAGTTATTTATGCAACAAGTGTAAAAAGTAACACTTTTTAAAACTTGTGGATACACGTGTTTTAAAAAGTTTACTTTTGGCACGTGTTTCATACACTATTTATTATAATTGCGTGAAAAAAACAAATCTTATTGGTTAAAAGTCATTCACGTGCTTATTAGAATAAAATAAATTTTGAGCTTCCAGAAGAGATGTCAAAGAAAACAACCAATGAACTCGCAGTTCGGAGCGCGTGACGCTATAAGAAACCAATAAGCGTGTTTCAACATTTTGTCAAAGAAAACAACAAATGAACTCGCAGTTCGAAGAGCGTGACTTATAAAAGAAATATTCCTATCGCGAGAAAAAAATTTCATTTATTCAAAAATAATTCACGCGCATAATATTTTCAAATAAAGCAGATCGATAAATCTTTGGATTTTATGAGTATCATCAAATTGAAATTTTACTTGAAATGTTGGCATCTTATGAAAAGAATGAAAAAAAAGTATTTTTTCACTGCTTTTGGGTGAAAAAAATTACTTTTTTTTCACTGTTTCAAAAAGTCTAACTTTTTGCACGCGTCTGATATTGAAATGATAATGTAAAAGTCGTATTTTTTTCACGCAATTATAAAAAATACTTTTTCGTGCAATGAAGGGGACGCGGTACCCAAAAATTTAAATCCAGTATTGTTATCGCTATCGTTCAAATTAAACTATTTTTACAAAGAACTAACATTCAATAAGAATATACAAAATAGTTATTATTAATATTGAAACGTTAGTGTTTTTAAAAAATTAAAAATATTAACGTTTTTTCAAAATACTACTCCTAATACAATTTAAGGATTTTTTTAATTGATATTTTTTCAAAATTTTCCCACAACATCTATTAAAAAAAGTTTGTATGGATAGTGAGCTACCAGTTGAACAAAAATATTTATGTAGATTTATGTATAAAAATAGCAAAAAATAAGCTTTTTTTCTAAATTTTCAACTTCATCACTATTTTAAAAAATTCTAATCACACTTGAACTTATCCCATACCAACTTTTGTTCATAGTATACATCTTAATACAGGAAAAAAATTTGGAGCTCTACATTTATTAACTTAAAAGCCTTAGGCTTTTAATCATTCATAAACTAAAAAAATTAAAATTAAAAAATTCAATTGAACATTTCAAAAACGCTTTTACAAAACCTCCATATTATTTTCAATAAACCTCTATCATTGCAACGGGTTCCTTCTTTTTTTGCAATATCCTTATATAGCAGAGTTGGAGCATGATTAATTATTTTCTGGGCAGCCCTAAATTTTGGGTACCGTGTCCAATGAAAGTAAATTTTTGGTGCCGTAATATTTTTAGGTCTTTTTTTTTGGTTTAAATTAAAGATTTCTATTTGTTACTTTTTTTGTTCATGCTATTAGCTACAATTAAGTGCATAATAGTACTAATTTAATTATTCGCAAACTTCTTTGTTTTGAGATTAATAAAAATGTGAAACTAGGGATTCTTGATCCAAACCAATTATTGGTCAAATGAAAATAGAGACTGGCGCAGTCAAAAAGTCTCGGGTTCGAAACCCGGCATTGGCATCAATATCTGTGTTGTGTATTTATCTGTATTTCATATGAAAACACTGCGATACACTTGATCGTTAAATCTGTGGAGACGAAAGTCCCGAACAAGAGCGCACGATGGCGTCACTGGTTCGCTTTGAGTGCCAGCTCAATTGTCGACCTCATCCCTTGACCAGGGTTCTGAACAATGAGGAGTAATTGGCTATGTAAAAGCTCCTCAGAGGCTAGAAATAAACAGCCTGAAACGTACAATTCAACCTAAGACGTAATGCGACTTCAGAACAGAACTGCTTTTGATATACTATAAGTCTAGAAATGTCGTCTTCTATAGAGGTTATTCATGTAAATAGCTAAAGATAAAAAAAATATTCAACTCCCAGGAACATGTAAAAAACTAAAATAAGAGTTACACTTTGATGTAGTAATCTTGCATTCATTTTTTTTAAAACTGATACACTCACACAAAAAAGATGTTACAAATATAAATTCAAGTACTCTCTTCCTAATTGAACTGTACCTACACACAATATACCTATAATATAAATATTTCAGAAAAGCTTACATTCTAAACTTTTGCCCATTAGGTATTCAAACGCACAAATTACTTCAGAAAATGGCTATGACTTAAGTTTATGTTCATATTTTTATTCAAATGAGCAGCATCTGTTCTAAAAAGTAATTTAAATTTTCGAACTAGGCCTTGAGTTGTTTCACTTCCTTTTCAAATTAACCGAATTATACACTGGGAAATAGCGTGCTAAAGTAAAGCCATTTCTAAAGAAGAAGGTGAGAAAGTGCATGTTTCAAGCCTTGAGTGGCAACAGAAAGGCTGAATGAAAATAGATTATTTCTCGAGCCCCTATTGGTGAATCCATTGGCCAATCCGAGCACTAAGAAAAGGGAAAAAGAAATGAAAGCTGGCATGAATTATGTCACCTGAAACAAGCCAATTAAACGAGAAATCATTTTACCCAAAATGGAGACAATAAAATAATAATACTAATAGGGGCCCGGATGGCCGAGTGGTTTGGATCGCACACTATTACGCTAACATTCTGCGTGCTGTAACGGGTGCTAGTTCGATTCCCTCCTTCGCCCTGTGTGTACTTTCTTTTCTCTGTGACAGTAAAAATTCTTTCTGTTTCTGGCTTACTTGACGAAGGCTTATAAGCGGGTCTCTCATCAAACATACAAGCCGCGGACTATATATGTATCTACCCTACCCTATAGTAATAATGTCACGGTTCTTATTATTATTTACTGAAAACAATTCAAGTTTTGTTAAACCATTTCAAACTTGATATAGTCTTTCAACAAAGTAATTGAATCACTAAAAGTAAAAAGGGTCAAATCCATAAGAGAATATCCCTCTGCTCTTCCTTCTTTAAACATTTTAGTAAAACAAGAATTGTTACGGAAATACATCTGTTAAGATTCCGCCATTTTTTATTTAGGTATTTCATATAGCAGAAACAGAGTTATTTTGTTTCTGGTCACGCGTCCCTGGTATATATATTGCAATCAGTCGTGTCTTGCGTTGGAGTTCTATAATTGAATTTTTTCTTTCGATACTTTAGCAGCAAGCGAAACAGACAAACTAGATGAAGGAATTTACTGATTTTATAATCGAAAAAATTCCAGATTTACACTTATATATAGAAAGTATATGGAAAAATGCATTTAGAATTTGGCAATCTTATAATTTAAAGCACTGCAAAAGCTTTGTATAGATTAAAAACCTGTGAGTTGCCTATTACATGCGATTAAGTATAGAAGAAACGCTACCAAAGTTCACCGAGCCTCCAATTAAATTTCAATTTGTATACTAACTAAATAATAAGATGAACTTTTAGGAGATGGAATAATATCATTGTCAAGTTTCATTAAGATGTGAATTTATTAAGTGGTTAAATATAATAATAAATGGTTAAATATAATGAGTAATTCAGTGCAATCTTAATCACACTGAAAAATATTCGTTTACATATAATTTTTAAAACCCTAAATACTCTATCACACGTAAAATTTTCTTATTGAAATTGATTAAGCTAATGTTCTAATTAAATTAACCAGATATAACTATAGCTTGACTATATGCGTCAGGTCGAATTAAAAAAAAACATTAATGTACAAAAACACATGAATGGAAGCCGTTAAACCCACCGTTTTCAAAACCGCCAATCCCTAGAATTTAGCACAGTTATTGCTTTGTTATTTGAACGACGATATGCTATCGCCCCATATTATAACCGCCTTTTGTGTTATACTAACATTAGCTATATGGCACATTGATTAACAATATGTTATTGGGAAAAGGGTCTTAACTATTAACCTTCTCGAAACAAACTAATAAGTAATCGATGTGGGTAAGGGTTTAAGCTGTTGCTTATGAGATTTGTTGCTGAGATTTTTAAGGGATCCTAGGTAAAATAAGCTGGATATTTTTTAACGTATCACACTTGTCTGTAGCATTTGTAGATTGGTATAAGAAAGTGGGTGACGGTCAGAAGGACGGATATACCCTTTATAAAAATTATCACTTTATTCTTTATAAGAATTTAATAACTTTTATTATAATAAATTTCTGAAAACTTTCAAACCTGAATAATTAAAAAAAAACTTTTAACTTAGTATACCTTTTAGCTTTGTTCAATAAGTTTCAATAAAAGATGCATCACGGATCTTTTAACTTAACACAGTTTGCTTGTAACTTATTTTAATAATCCTGTAGGGTTACAAATAAAGGCTTTTTGTTTTCACTATTGTTACATTCAAAACATAACGTCTGATTATTTGAGGAGGTGATTTTCGAAACCCCACATGACTCAATTTTACCTATTCCGTACCACACAGAATGCAGTTAATGTTGCTAAGCATAAAAACTAAAGTGATCAAAGTTGGACATATAGAGCTTTGAAAATCACCTTCTTATACAGTAATGTACGAGGGCTGATTTTTTTCAATCTCCGATAGGCTGTAACAAAAAGATTTTTCCGCCAAAAGTAATGTACAATACTGCTTATTTCTCCACATAACAAAATTGACGATTTCAGCATTTTTCATATCTGTAAACAAGCTTTGAAACAACGTAGTCGCAAAATGTAGCCGAAAGTGATTTGAAGGGAGTTGTGACCGAATAATTCACTGATGGTACACTCTTAAAACAAAAGAGTGAAATCCACTCCAGTTGGAGAAGTGCATTTTCGACACCCAAAAGGCATGCATATTTACTCAGACTGAGTTAAAATCACTCGTTTGGAGTGATCCTGTCGGAGGTTTAACACACAAAGGATCCACTCCAAAAGGAGAAGTGCATTTTCCAGTCTGGAGGAGTGAAATCCACTCAGACTGAGTTAAATTGGGAGTGTTTGTTTTAAGAGTGTAAACCTTTGAGTTTCCTTAAACACTTGGTCAACCCGCTGAACACATGCCGTCTTTAGAGACGGACTTGCTCCCTTGGTCCCCTTCTTCATGAACATCAGGTCGGCCACCTTTAACCCTTTCAGTCCCAAAAATTTACTACACTACAGAAACATCTGATATTCGCAAAATACGCTTGTTTTAAGTCAAATATACGAATTCCATAAGAAAAAAAATTCAATTAAACTTTTTATATGGTTTTTGAAACAATGCCAAATTTTTTTAATTGTGGAAAACAACAAAATAAATATATATATATTACCTAAAAACACTTCGAGTTATATATTTTAAGGTATCTGACCATATTATTAAAAAAATTTAGTACTTATTTTAACCGAAATAGTTTAAATTGTGTTTTAAATAGGTGGAACTGAAGTGAACTTATCAAAAATCAGGATAAACGCTTGTTGACTATTTTCTAAATAAAAAAAAAAAATAGTAGTTCTGACTTCTATTGAGATTAATGTAAAATATTGTCTGATAGAACAAAGTGTGAAGAGTCGAATGTTGTGTGTTTGGATGTCATAACGGGACATAAACATTTTGAAAAAAATATTGAAAGTGATGATGCCAAATGGCATCACTGGGACTGAAAGGGTTAAATTTTCAACAGCATTCACGAACAACGCCATCACTCATAAAGGTGTCTCCATACATTTTATTCATTCTTTGATGAATTTCTGATGCACTGTTGCCTTCTGCCTGCGAGAAACGAATAACAAGCTCGCGATTCTCACTTGCCGGCTACATTTTATGAAGAGGATATTTCAAAGCTTATTTACATCTATGACAAATGCTTTAATCGTCAAGGTGATTATGTGGAGAAATAAGCATTATTGTACATTACTTTTTTTTGTATTTTGACCCGTCTTTTTGTTAAAGTCAATCGAAGGTTGAAAAAAAAACCCTCGTATAATGTTTCAGCGCCATTTTAAGAGTAAGCATCATTTAAGAAAAGTCCCCCATGACACAGTCAATCAACATTAATTAAAAGAGAAATAAAACCTTACTGCATTAATATTCTATAATTATATTATATGATCTTTTAATTTTCCTTGGTGATTTCGATTGTATAATTTTAGGTGTTGTCTGTAAGAGCCCGGTGGACCTTTGGCAACCAATGTATTCGGTTTTTAAAAATAAAAGTTTATTCTTTCTTGTCTCTTAAATTTATCTCATTCATGGAACCAACGATTAATTTATCCACCCACGCCTCCATCAACAATATGCAAACAACACATTGTTTCTACTCGAAAATTAAAGCCAATTTTCAGCACAATGCTAGAGTATTTATGTTGTGGCACAAAACATTACTCATATTAAGTAAGTTATTGCTTTATACAAAATTCATTGCACGTAATTTCCCAAAAGTAGGAAAGAAGTTTGCTGTTGTGTGACATTATGTTCCGTAAATAAAACATTAACAGCCCCTAAGGGTGTTGTAAAAACACTGATTGAAAACAAAGTAGCTACTCTTTCAATGAAGCCTAAAATGTGGTGTGATTTAAAAGTAAGGACAGGGTGGTTATAAAATAACGCTCCCTATTTGGAGTGGTCTGTAGCTTGAATGAATAATCCAAATGCAACAAAAAGTGAGACACTTACTAATCAAGAGGGGGGGGGGGGGGGGAATGGTATCATAGAAAAGACAAAATCCAAAATCCTAAAAAATAATCATCATAAAAAAAATTCGTTTTTTGACCAGAATCTAAATTACCGAACGTCGTCAATTATGGCCAATTACTGCCAACACAGCTAATTACGCCTCGTAATTTAGAATCCTGGTCAAGAGACGAGTTTCTTTTTTACGAAAAAGAATGGAATTATAACACAGAAACTCGTCTCTTGACCAAGGTTATAATTACGAGGAGTAGCCAATTACGGCTAATTACGGCCAACACATCCAATCACGCCTCGTAATTTAGAACCCTGGTCAAGTGACGAGTTTGTTTTTTATGATTACATTCTTTTTCCCCCTTCTTGATTAGTAAGTGTCTCAAAAAATTTTGTATTTGGATTACTCATTCAAGCTACAGACCACTCCGAACCACCCTGTATATACAATAGAACTCCAATTATGCGAATCAATTGGGACCTAACCACATTCGTATAATCGAAAATTCGGATAATTGGAGTATATCAAAAGTAAACGTATATTTTTATATGTTGCTTAACGTATAGTTAGACTTTCTGAGATCATGTTTTAGTTTCAGTTGTTATCAATATGACCAAATCCAAACTGAAAGGTGTCATTTGGAAGTTTGGGTTATAGGTCTGTGTAATATTTCTTTGTTATTCAACCTATATTAGATTCTTAGTTTCACAAAAGTTTATAATCGACAGATAAACTTTCGTACTCATCCAGTTTGTTATTGTTTGTCTCTGTTAGATGTCATGAATAGTAACTTTTTTGGTCGGTACAAAAATATTATTAGGCCAACAACTGTTTTTTGTCTTTACGTCCAATAATGACAAACAACAGGGCAATTCCATAAAAATGTCAACTCCGATAGAATAAATATATATTTTTTGTATTATTTATAAATTAAATTTAAAAATATATTCCAAATTTTCAAATTATGGTTTAAGAAAGCAGGATAAGGACATGTATTCACATTACCCAAAAAAGAAGATAGATGCCTAGTGGATAAAAATTTGCTGATTCAGCCAGCATTTCAACTAGTTGGAAATTGTCTTCGACAAGTGTTTGAAACAGCTTTCACATGTGAATACTTGTATATAGTGTAATCTTTGGTGTAATATGATTATTGTAGATAATTAAAAAAAATATTTTATTTTTTTACTTTAGGCACATTTAATTTAATATATGTTTATGAAATTTTTAGTCATTCCGTCCACACACAAAGGCAGTTAATAACTTAAACCATGTTACAGGTAGGTTGCTCTAAATTAAAAATTTACATAGCTTATACATCATACTTACGATATGCATTAGTTTAAAAATTCAATGTATTATTAATTCACTAAAGTTTATATTTTTAAGTATGGTATGGTACATATATATTCCAGCTTGTGTGCTTGTTCAGAGAACCGCTTATAAGCTTTTGTCAAGTAGGACAGACACAGAAAGAATATTGACAGTCAAAAAGAAAGGAATAACACATAGACAAATAAAAGCATTTATTGACGGTCACAAACATCCATGCCTGACTGGAATTCGAACCCGACCCCAGCAGCTCTAAAGGCAAGCGTCCTAGCGATTGCGCCACCGGGGCGGCATTTTTAAGTACCAGGATGCAGTCATGGTCGCAAAAATATCATTTCGTCACACAAAAAGAATTTAGGCAAAAAATAAATAAAAGTACTTTGTAAAATAATTAACTTTTTTTATTAACTTTAAATCATAAACAGTAATATATAAACTGAAAAACCATTTTTCTTTGAAAATAGCTCAATTGAATTGTTTTACTTCAATTCTACGATTCAAAATTCCATTCTGTCACATATGGAATTGCCCAGCAACAGATAATCCGAGCTAAATTTTTTCTGCCATTCGAATAATCGGTACAGCTTCGGATAGTTTGAGTTCTACTGTAAGATGAAATTTTTATATGACGTTCGGAGATACAGATGATGTCTAAACAAATTTCACATTTACAAAACTATATTCCGTATGAACTATAGGCCGTTCCGATCGCCCATTATGCCTCCAACTACAGGGTGAGGCAAACAAAACCGGCCCCGATCTAGAGATGGGAATACGTTGAAATGCTTGGCGAGTAAAACTCTTGAAGCCGCCTGAAACCTGTTTTTGCATTGGTTGGATCGGATTCGCTTCACATTAGAGCTACTCATAGACTAGTGGCGAGTTCAGATCTTAGTTCGTATTGTATGAAGACGTTCCATAATGCAAATTTTGTGTCTTGCGATCAATTTAGAATGTTTTGCATTACCAAAAACAAAAAGGTCCGATTCTCTAGGATAAATAACGACCGAAACAATAAAATAATCACTAAATCTTGATCCGCTCTACTAACCTTGCTTATATTCAATTTCAACTAGCTTCTAAAAGCGTAGCGTAGTTGCCGGCAAATAAGTCGCTAAGCGTTTGTTTGGGCTTAATATTGAAGCGATCAATTGCTTCAGTAAGCAAACCTGTTTTTGTATTGGTTTTAGACTTGGCAACATTTCCGTCGTATTCTTATCTCCACCTCGGGGCCGGTTTTGTTTGCCTCACCCTGTATGAAGAATTTCAATCTTAGAACATAATGTTTTTAATGTCACGTTTGAAACTATATTTCTACTTTTCTAATTTTTCTAACTTGATCTTTTTTTAAAGGAAATTCATAGATTATCTATGCTCCTGTGCCTTTTTCTTTACAAAAAATTATCAGTTTAGTATCCTTGGAAACATACTTACTCTAAAAATATTTGCTTAAGAAATCGACGATTTTCAAATACGTTATTAATATAAATGTTTCCATTTAAGGGAAAAAAGCATATTTACTTCAAGAATACCAGCAAGTATATCTAAAACATTTTAATAAAATCGAACAATAAATTAGTGTCATTAAATATGTATGCTTAAACTGGCAGATAGTTGTCAGGCTTGTCAAAGACAGCAAACGTATAAAAAAACTTTTGTTAAAAACGTTTTAAATGCGGATGTGTCTAAAAAAAGTGGATGTCCGAATTTGATCAGTGATTGGCTCGTAATTAATACCTCTGTCAAATGAAAAAGGTTACACCTGAGCTGCCACCCAACGGAGCTCCCAGCTTTATCGTACTTTAACGCTTTGTTATTCTATTTAGCCTATATTGATATTGCTAAGTAATAAAAATTTACTAAAAAATCAATAACTGAAATATCATAAATGATTTTATGCCCCTCTTCAAGGCAATTTAAATTGCATTCAAGGGAATTTTTGTAATTACTTAAGCTTAAAAAATATCAAAATTATGTCTAAAACAGTAATACTGTTCTTATAAAATGGGAAATATTTTGCAGAAAACCTACAGTATTTTTCATACATTTCTATAATTCATCAATGTCGCAGACATGTGTATAAAAATAAAAAAAGAGTTACATTTTTATCAGTTATTCTTACATTTTTCTTTTTAATACTGGTTCACTTACACAAGACAAATTAATCTTGCAAAAAGATATTCAGATACACTACTCCCAATAAAGGTGAGCTTCTGTACTCAATATAAACATAACATAAACTTGCTAGAAAAGCTTATATTCCAAGCTTTCGTTTATTAGGCATTCGAAGCAGCAAATTACTTCACAAAATTTGTATTGTGTGAAGTTTATGCTTATATTCTTTATTCAAATAAGCAATACTTATTCCAAAGTAGTTTAAATTTCCTAACTTGTCCTTAGGGTGTTTTTCTACCTCTTCCAATTAGCCGAATTCTACGTTAGGGCATAGCGCGCTCGCCGGGCAACCATTTCTACAACAAAAACTAAAGAATTGAAAGAAGCGTCATTTTGCACAAAATCACAATAGAAAATTTAACTACTTTTTAGGAAGCGTGTGTCACTGTTCTTGTTAAGCGAAAAGTTAGTTATTGACTAATCAAGTATTTTAAATTAGGAATTATAACAGAAAAGTGATATTCTCCCAAAAATTTTGAGCTTTTGCATCTGACTTAGGGAAAGTTAAAAGAGGAAATATAACAGGAAAATGATTTCTCCCAAAAATGTAAAGTTTTTGCATATGACTTAGTAAAAATTAAAAGGAAATTTTTTTAATGCTGAAAATTGATAGAGTAGCATTTGCAGATTTAGTTTACTTTGAGTTATTATCGCACTAGAGCTACATAAGGGCTATTGGCGACGGGCGTCGTATTTGAGAACCACAGTCAAGTGGCGAGCCGACACCTGAGTAGGCCCCCAACGCAACCGTTAAGGGTGACATCGTACGCAGCGTCAGGACTTTGAAGGATATTAACGTGCACTACCTCCACATGGGGTATTATCCGTCGGACATTTTCGTTTGGCAGCACGGGCCGTTTATAGGTCATCAGTTATTTTGGCGATGCTCGAACCCGAACCTGGGACATTTCGCATGCTAGGCCAATGCCTAACCGACTGGGCTCACAAAACTCAGCATGTGCACAATAATAAGCAATATATGCCAAATAAACCGAATTTTTTTCTACTACTGGTCCAGATAAAAAAAAAATTCGGGTGTCCGTTGTACGCGTTTTTTTTTTTTTTTTTTTTTTTTTAACTTACTGGTCGCGTTCGACGGTTACTAGAAACTTGTATTCTAAATTTAAAGTTCGTAGCTCTCTTTGTGTTTATCATCAATACCCTAAAAACTGTAATTTCTCGTAAACATTTTGAGATATAGAGCTTAATTTGAAAATTTGAAAATGCATCTTGTTAGCACAATTACTGTTTTTAAAATAACCCCCGACATAAGTTCTAAATTAATGATTTTTTATATTCCAGAAAATATTTAATGATAGTTAGCTAATATTGATTTTTGTGATATTTTAGCAGCGCTTAAATTTCTTTTTAAAAAATTGGTTGTATCAAATAAGGTGTTGCTACGGGGTTTTTTTAGAGTTGGTTCTTATTTTAATACAAATACGATCCTTTATGCAAATTTAATTACCAAAAATCAAATAAAAACTTTTTTTCCTTGGATTACAAATTGAAATGACATCTTTCTCACAGTCTTCTTTTCAATAGTAGCCCAGGAACATAGGCGGGTCTTTTTTTTTCTGTCTGAAGCTGTACAATGAACTCTAATTACCAAATTTGAATTCTATAGCTTTTTTAGTTGGGGATACAGAAGTTTTTTTTTTTTTTTTTGACAGGCAATGTTTGACAGACATACTGACAGACCTATTAATCTTCAAAAACCACTTTTTCAGAATCATCACAATTCACAACGCGAAAAAAATAGAAATATGTATTTCTCATTTTCTACCCCTTCTTAATACTTTCTTTTTCGTATATTTCGTAACACGTAATAAAAAGTAATAAATTAAAGTGAATGTATAAGTAAAAATACAATTCATTTATTTAAAATTTAAATAAAATAATTATTATTTTGCAAGTAATTTTGCTACCTAGTACCAAGAAGATTGTGTGTGCTCAGATGACACATTTTCCTCAAAAGAATAATGAGATTTTATTTCACATCTTCATCATATGTAAATCTGTAAAGAAGAATATGCAGACAGTCTCAAGTACACTTGTGGTATTGTGGAAAACAATATATAATAATAGATCTTCTTAAATTTAAGCTCCTGCATTGAATTTCCAAGCATTAAAAAGTTTTAGAATAATTTAAAATTTTCTATTCAGATTTTGAAAAAGTTTTTTTCATAAATTCAAATAACTTTGGAGTTTAAATTTATTTGGAGTGAGTATATTACTTGGTTATTGATACGTAAGAAATAGGGAGGTAATATTCAAAACTATTTTGTTATCGGATTAATAAGTATTAAAAAAAAACTTAATTTTTGAAAGAGAAAACTATTGGAGTAAAAAAATATTATAGTTATAATATATGTATAGTTAAAAATTGTTTTTTAATTGAAAGTAGTGTGAACAGTTGGACGAAAAAAGATAGACAAATTTCTACACCATACATTTTAAATTAAACGAATTTTTAAAATCTGACTGTGCGTGTGCGTATGTTTGTGGGCGTGTTGTATGTGTTACCAATGGGCTTTACTAGCGGTTGGACAAAAAGCCAATGAAGGGTTTACAGATGTTTTTTTAATCAATTGATAATAGGTCTTTCAAATAATTAGAAAATTTTCAAACTATAAAACAATTGTGTTTTCATACAATATAAACTCCCATTAAAATTTCATAATTCGAACTTATTTACTCAACAATAAAGTGAGCAAACGAAGAACCTTAACTCTGGGTATCCATGACTCTCTTTTAATACCTTCTTTTAAATTAACCGTTTATAATCCTCTTATAGCAGTGGTTTCTGTTTTAAGAAACACTAAAATGTTAAGAAAAATATAGCTCAGCAATTTCATATAATCTGAAACTTAGTAATTCAATTTTCCGAACAGTTTAGTCAATTTTCAAAACACAGATGAGATTTGAAGACTGATAAATAAAGAATCAAGAATTTATTTCGAAAGGCGTCACAAGTTCAAGTGAAAAAAGTATGTATGAAAGGGAAAGATAAAAAAAACTTGGAAAAGAAGTTCGACATTTTTCCCGGTTCTCGAAAACTTTTAGTGAAAATAGACCTCATCAATTTTTCCCCGCCTTTCCTACGCGTTTTCGGTAGTCGAAAGAAATAGTGTATTCATTTTATCGAATACCCTTTTCCTTTTTTGCCACCTAGAAATTGGAAGAATATGGTATCTCATGCGATGAAGCGTGGGACTAGATAAGATATTGAATACAAAAAATAATTTTTTTTAAAGAAAAAATGGATATCTAACATTTGATGCAGGTAGAAAGGAAAAGGTGAAAAATCTGAAGGTGGTTTTCGGATTTCAATCAAAAACTGTAACGGAATGTTATTTTTGTCAATAAACAAAATAAGTTTTGACCATTTCTATGTCATATGGTATGGATTTCACGCTCAAAAGTATGATTCGATTTTCATAGGGGAGATCGGGGTTAGTTTTCCCACGGGGTATGTTTTGCATGGGTATGTATATTTGGGTAGGTTTGGTAGGTTTTCCAACAGGTCTTAGAGAGAAAATGAGCAGATAGGGGGCGCTAATTGGTCACGTGAATTCAAAAGCAACACGTCATAGACCATCCACAAAAAGCTTAAAGCAGCAGCAGTTGTAATTTCTGGGTTATAGCGAGTTAGTGAAATTTCTTAATGTGAGTAAGTTTTCATGCTTGTATTTAAATTAAAATTGAATGAACTAGCACTAAACTTGATGTTTAGTGGTAGTGAAATTTCTAAAGATTATAACATTCTTCACAAAACTATGTATTTTTTTCAAAATAACTTAAACCTTTACACGTCAAGGTCCAATTACAGTTTATGACAAAAAAGGAAGGTTTTCCAAAATTACACAGGGCATGGTTTAAAACACTTGCATGCTGGAAAAGTGCTCCATCCTAAAGAATCTAACCAAAATACATTTAAAATACAGCTACTTTGTAATGAAATCATTAGTTATAAAATACATGAAATTCTAAATTTCAAATTGTGTTGTTCTAGATTAAAAATTGTTTCGCATTTTCAATAGAAAAATGATCAGGGGAACTTAATGTGCCTATGAAGCGATAAAGAAAGCTCTTAGGGTGGGGCTAATCAGTTATAAAGTTTCCGTAATATTTCCTCTGAATCCTGAAATATTTACAGACAAGGATTTCATGCCATCCTTTTTTACAGATAAACCAGATCCTGTCCAGCTCCCGAATTCATATCAAACTCTTTCCATTAATTTCCAAGATGTTCCCTCGACATCAACTATAAATTTCCAAGATATCCCCTCTACATCAAGCATCAGTCATCAAGACATTCCCTCTTCATATGTTGTTCATTCCAAAGACATTCTCTCCACATCAAATTATCGCTGTCCAACCCCAGAGCGAGTTCGACCTTTCGAAAAGGGGCTCCCTCGAAAGAAAACAAACCGAGATAGAAAAAAAAGAAAGTCCTCAAGTCTTACTTATAGTCCTGTCAGATCTCAGTTAAGAAAAGAAAACAGTTTTTATAAAGAAGGAAAACTGCAAAAAAATCTTCGAATGCGAAAAAAGATGATGAATGTTACTGTCTCTATTGCTCTAAATCCCATTCAAAATCCCAAGCAAAAGTAACTTGGGTGCAGAGCATAAGTTGAAAAGAATGGGCCCACGAAGCATTTATAAAAGGAGATTCTTATTATTTTTTTTTTTTTGTAAAATTGCTAAGATTAACAATTTTTATAAAATAAAAAAATTTCGATATCTCTTTACTCTTTATGTGTTACATTGTTAGATCATTTTAATTTGCTAAAAGTACCGAAAAAGCATCAATATGAGTAAGTACATGCAGTTATCCTACCATTTAAAAAATAACTGGAAAACTTGCCCCTTTCAATTTCCCTCCAATGCATAGAGATACATGACTCACCCATTAAGGATGCATGACCCAACCCATATATTTGTTAAAAATGACTTAAAATTATCAAAATACCTTAACATTAAAACAAAATTAACATCATGTAAAGTTTACATGTATATTTTTCATTTTTGTTAGACGAAATCCTTACTTATATTTGTAACCCATTAATTATTCTTATACTAACGAATTATTCATTTTTAAACTTTATTTATAAGTCTTGTTTGAATACATAACTGGAGATTCCTTTATTTTGCAGAGAAAAAAATGTTGAATAATCTCGACTTATCTTGTCCCTGATCTGTTATCTGTAATAACCATGACTAATCTTGACTTGTGGTTGAATAATCCTTAATCCGGTTGACCCTGTCTAATGGCAATACGAAGAACTACCACTAAGCCCATGGGGCACTATTTATTTTATCTATTCACTCAAAACAAATCTTATAAATAACAAGTTTTCTCGTTTACAAGCAAATACAAATTGCTATTTAATATTTTAGGGAAAATAGTTTAAAATTTCGTATCCATCATTTTACGAACATCTTTGAGAAAACAAAACTCCAGTAATAAATCATAAAGAAAACTTCATGTCAAATTCATCAAGTTTCATGTCACCCTTTTGAAGTGTAAATCCACAGTTTTTCAATATTTTTAACTCCTTTAATCGATTTACTAAAAAAGGAAAATATGTTTTTGCAGCAAACATAACGTAACTAGATATTTGTATTTGAAGTTATTTGCATTTATAAATTCTCGTTACCACTTCTTTCAAAGGATTATATTATACATCTAAATAACTGGTTTTACCAGCAACCGTAAATAAAGAATGTATTGGTTTGAAAATAAACTATTCAAATCTGTTGCAAGAAATTACTTAAGGTAGGCGAGTACCCAAAATTCTAAAATTTTTACTATTAATTTAATATTTTCCATATTTGGCAAAATGATTTCAAATATAATGAACAATGCTTTTTGGGCAATTTTTTTTTCATTTAAATATAATTGATTTATTTTAAACGGTGTTTTTCTACTAAAAAAGGGGTTTACGTTTGCGCTTCTAGCATAAAAAGTTTTACATTAATTTCAATGAAATTTTTTACAGGTGATTTCAATATATATTTGCGCCATGAACTTCCAGCATCTGGTGTAGATATAGCAGTTTTTTTTTACAGTCCAATTGTATGGTAATCGAAAATAAATCTTATTTTTGTGGTTAATTTATACACTGTTAAAAAAAATTCCTTGAATTAACGGAAAAACTACTGGCAGCAAGTTGCCGGGATTTTTCCGTTAATATCAGGATCTTCCGTTTTGGAATTTTTCCGTTATTTTCAGGAACTTCCATTTCGGAATTCTTCCGTTAATTTCAGGGTCTTCTATTTTGGAATTTCTCCGTTAATTTCAGGATCTTAAATTTCGGAATTTCTCCGTTAATTTCGGGATCTTCCATTTTGGAATTTCTCCGTTAATTTCAGGATTTACCGTTTTAGATATATTCTGTTAATTTCAGGAATTTTTATTTAGCTGTTTCTTTGTTAATTTCAGGAATTTCTAATTTGCATTTCTCTCTAAATTCAGAAAACTTACAGAGTATATTTTCTAGTTAATTCCAAGACATTTTTGCTTTTTTCTTGTCAATTTTGTTTCTTTATACTATTTAACCATCAATCATTCTAAATATACCCATTTATATATGGTGTTATAAATATAATCACAGGGAAATTTAAGCATGCATCCTGTTTGTTACATAAAACGTAAGCAAATAATGTCTTCATACTTAAACCTTAAATCTATTCAAAACTAAGACAATCTAATCCTTTAATATTTTTAAAACCATATTTTCTTATATAATCTGAATAAAAAGGAAATTGCTCACATTTTTGAAATTAAAAAATTACCACTCTTCATATATTTAAAACAATTTTAATATGGCAGAAAAATATTAATAATTTTTCCAATTTTGATAATTTTTCTGACATATTTTTTATAATGTATTTATTTGGTGTTGTTCTGTGGCTACACAAATGGTATTGTACTTTTCAGTAGCATATCCAGGGCAAAATCTTGGGTAGGGGATAATGAGTCAGGTGTCTTAGGGGTTGAACACCCCTTAATAGAGAGACTCTTTAAGACAGTAAAATTTTTAGTCAAAAACAATAAATCATTAAGTGTCTACATTTGCACTATACATACATAAATTTGTATAGTCTCTGATAGTAAAACAACAACAACAACAACATGTTTTAGTACATGGGGACGAGAATTATCCCTCCCCCCTGGATACACCACTGATACAATTTAACAAGACATGAATAACAAAAGAATTACAGAATATAATCAGGTTTTATTTTTCTTTCACAATTGAAAAAGACTGATATGGTTCTCAAATTCTCAACTAATTAAAAAATTTATGCAGGAACTACAGATTTAGTTTTCTTCTTTTTCCGAACTTTTGACCCTCTTTGGAGATTTATGATAAACAAGCACCTAAAAAAATAATATAATAATATATATAAATCCAATTTTAAATGAATAGATCAAATGTATAGAAGCAACTGTTAATCAGGCTTAAACCAGGCAAATTATTCTTAAGTCCTTCTAAAATTAAACAATTTGTCAATTTTAGGCTTTTTTTTTTCGAGCAAGTTTTCCATAGTATGACCGTAATAATTTAATATCAGAGTTAAAAACGCTTTTTCTCTTTTTGTGAAGAGGTGGAGGGGGCAGACAAAGCATGAATCTTACAGTACCTTTAATTAATTGATTTATCCATATATCTCAATACAGTTTTGAGAATACACTGAAAATATTTTTTAATAGTAGAAACAAAACAGAAGTGTTCTTGAATAATGTATATCATTATAAAAATACAATTTTATAATAGTATTTAGTATAAAATAATAACTTTAATGCAATTTAATAGTATTTTAGTAATAAAATACAATTTTATAATTAGTATTCTAGTAAAAGCTAATAACTATTGCTTTTGAATATCACCTACATGAAGTTATAGACGGTGAGCCGAAAATGAGATATCACTTAGCAGCTATATATAAATAAACACTAAAATAGCGTTTTGCGGACACTTGCAATTCCTAAATTTTGAATGTGTTGGAAAGTTTGCATTTAATCGGAAATTGTGTGTGCAGACTTTTCAAAACAAAGAGCATTGGCAATAATGTATGTAACTTCTGAATCGAATCAAAATATGTGATTTGCATACATCCGTAATCACTAATTGATTCATTAAAATCAACAAAAGTTTATTATTTTATAAAGAAAAAGTTTGCGTTATGTATACTTGCATAGTTTTTAAAATAAACCATGCTTATAGCGATAGCGTAACCGTGCCTTTCAATCGAGGTTAGGTTTTGAATTATCGTCGCACTAAAGCTACACGAGGGCTATAGCTTTTCAATCGAATTTAAATGTAATAATTTCAAGTCATTTCATTATTTTTTTTAATAATGTGCACTTGTTTGTTTGTGAACTTTGTTTATTTCATATATTTGACAGCTTTTTTAAACATTTAAATCAAATTGACTCAGTTGCGCGTGTTGGTAAACAAACGGAATTATTAATTTCTGGAGTCACCTCATGGTCAATTATAGGACTATAGATATTACAGAAACAAATAAGAAAGAGACAATAACTGGATTCTATAGATAGAAAAGGAAGATGGAAAATATAAAAATTAAAAAAATCTTATTTTATTAAACGAAATGAACATACCTCTATATTTATCTTTCTTGCTTGCTTCAGATGTGGTCAAAACAAAACAACAAACAAAAAACAAGGTTGCTGAGTCGGTCGGCGGATGTGTCGAGGCTAAAAGCTGTTGGGTGCGAGGTTATATGGAGAATTTACGTTCATACGGGTCTTAAGTGAAGTTCTGCAATCAGAAATACGGTGTTTTTCCGTTTTCACTTGTCAAGCGTTTAAGGAAAACGGAAACAAGCTGTGTATTTCAGACAAACCGTCTGTTTGTGAAAGAAACGCAATCTTTCCGTAAATTCCCGAAAATAATCACAGAAATATGTACGTAAAATTCAGGTTTTTTTTAACAGTGTAACATTTTTCTTAATATTTTCTTTTTTTGTAATTTGTATGTAACTCTAGAGGGTCATTGCATGCATCAGTTCAAAACGAAGAATTTAACACATAATTAATGTTTATAGGATGAAAATTCGGTAAAATGTTGTAGACTTGTTAGCTTAAACATTTTTTTAATAGAAAAACACCGTTTAAAATAAATAAATTAAATTTAAATAAAAAAATGCCTAACTAGTATTATTCATTATATTTGAAATCACTATGCCAAATTTGAAAAAGATTAAAGTAATAGTAAAAATTTAAGAATTTTGGATACTCGCCTACCTTAATAGCTGCACTTTTGAAATTTTTCTGATGCCGATTTAGGCTTAATATATTTTCTTTTTTTTATTCATTTCTTTTATCTAAATGGGCTTTTAAGTTTAAAAAAACTACAGACATCCTACAAATATTAAAAATCATTGAACAACTCAAAATAAACCATTTTAAGAAACATAGGCTTACCATGACATGAATAGTTTAAAACGAATGACGATAAATCATTTAAATTTTCTACACAAATCTAAAGATGCTTAGCGACATTAACATTCGATATATTTATCAACCTTGGAGGATAATTACAACAAGGAACTCTAGAAATAAATAAGTCTTACCCGTTCAATAACAGTTTTAACTTTAATACAAAAAGATCTCAAAAACTCAGAAATATTTCCGTGCAAGCTTCTAGATAAGAAGAAGAATGGAAAAAATTTAGTGGTAAATAATCTAATGTACTTGACCTTTTTTGTTTTTTACATTTAACGATTCAATCGAGTCCTATAAAAGAACCAAATATCATCATCCGCAAAATTAATTCCCTAGTGTCCTCTAATCAGCTACGGAAAGGTGGCCATTTTCACTAATTGTGTCCACTTTCGAAGAGTTTCGTATAAAGGTTTCGGATATATCTTTGAACCCAAAACTATGCTTCTTTGGATTGGGACATTTTCTTGGGAATAGTTTCGTAAATCTTGTATCTGCTTAAGAGCTGTCTTGTTGTTGAGTGTGTATCGGTATATGAACGATATAGTTGTGTTATTTAAAATTTAACGATACGAATAGAAATTGGGTTTCTAATAAAATTTATTTCGAGATAGTTACTTACAGAAAATGTATTTTTAAACAATCAAAGAGGCAAAAGTTAGGCAAATAATAAGCTTTTTTCCCGCATGAATCTACCAGTGAAAAGCATGAAAGGGAAAATAGTACCAAAATTGTAATTAATATACAAAACTGTACTGTGAAAAATACGAAATTGCGTGGTTTCTGTTTGATTATTGGAATTTTGTTCCAATATGAAATTCCAATTATGATCCAAATTTACACAGTTCTTCCAAAATGTATTCAAAATACAACTGAAAGGAATTACCAAAGGGGATATATTACGCAAAGCAAGTGCCAACTTTATCGATATTTATTAGATTTGTGTTATGGTTTTACAGACATATTTGTTTTATTATTAGCCCACATCATCTACATCAGCCAAAGAAGTGAATAAAGCTCATTTTGATTTTTTGATGCGAATGAGATGCGAGCCCGTTAACTCAATTAGCGGCCACAAGAAAGGCCTTAATTTCAGAATGGAAGTCCTATTGATTGTATCGAGGAAACAAAGTCGCATTGGTAATTTCATTTGCCTCTATCAAGTAAAACACTAAGACAGATTTTTATTAGATTTCTGGGGTATTCTGTTTAATAAAATTACGTTTTCTTACTCAGATTACTTATTAAGATTGCTTATCTTATAATATAGGGGCCTGGATGGCCGAGTGGCTTGGACCATTACGCTAGCAGTCTGCGTGCTGTAACGGGTGCGGGTTCGATTCCCGCCTTCTCCCAGGGTGTATATTCCTTTCTCTGCGTCAGTAAAAGTTCTTTCTGTGTCTGTCTTACTTGACGAAGTCTTCATAAGTGGGTCTCTGACCAAGCACACAAGCCGGAATATTATAAATCTCCCCCCCCCCCCCATAATATAGTACGTGTAGTACAATCTGAGGCGAATTTTGAAGTCCAGGTTTAACTTTCCTTATATCTAAAACAAAAGCTTCACACAAATAAGGGCAATCTCACACTGTTTCCAGCTGCCACCATTATCTAGAAAATGGATTTTCCAATTTTGTGGTAAAATCATAAATTTCATGCACCAAAAAATTGGTAAATCAACGCTCCAAAAAGTGGAGGAAGCTAGAAGGTTTCAGAATTCCGACGCAATCTTGGACAGAAATTTTTATCTCAGTAGAGACAATGCGTAAATTTTCCTTACAAGTTGTCGAAAAACGACCAAAAAGCATTATTAAAGGATGGAGAATCTATCAAATTATATCTATGACCCATTAATTTAAAACTAAGATTCAACATAATTCAGATATAACTTTAAAATCTCAAATCGAGACGAGAAGCGATATGCACTTTTGTTTACCTCTACCAAAAATCTTACGAATGATAGCTTCAACATTTTATTTTGTTTCTTCAAAGATCTATATTTAAGATTTGTAAGGATTAATTCTTTTGTGTTGCAAACGATATTTTGAAGGCGCGTTCACTTACATAAAAATAAAATCCTACAAAAGTGCTATTTAACTAGTGGTTCTGAATGTATTTGACACATTTTGGAAAATATTTTAATTCTTTTACTATAGTATTAGACGTTTTTATCAATAAAATTGAACGTTAAACTTTAAAAACTTCTTTAAAAGGTTATTTATTTTCCTGATATAAAAAAATACACAGCAATAACACATTCCGATATTTAATTGGCTTATTTTATGTGACGAAATTCAAAAGAACTTCTAAATCCCCACATATTCCTGTTACGAACGCATGTGTAACCTTAACACAAATCAAGCTACATAAACATAGAGATACGATTACGTAACAACACCTCACAATTCATAAATTACTGTCATCTAAAAATACATCATAACGTATCTTGCCTAGTTAGCACCATTCATGAAATTGCAATGGCAAATCCGATTACATCGCATTCTCTCTCTTAAAAGCCACCTTCAAACCCTGTTGGTTTCATAGACTTTAGATTGTAATAGTCGGCTTACAAACTGCTGACAAACCTAAAGTGTGACCAACATCACTCCCCAAATCACGTGGGTATCTCGCAATGATTTTCCATACCAGTGAAAATTAGCATAATTCTAAACACTGCATTCACGTTTTGAAACTTTTTCCAAATGCGTCACAACAAATATTTTAGCAAAGCAAAATTTGTATCTAACACATTCACGCTACAAGCCCACAAAAAAAAGTGCCTTCAAAGCGATTCTTTGATATTTGTTATCTACGGCAGCAACTGATAGCCAAAAATTGCACACCTTAAAGTAATGTAATAAATGTAATCATTTCCGGCTGCCTATTTCTAGCCTCCTTTCGGAGCTTTAACACAGCCATAACCGCCTCGTTATTTAGAACCCTGTTCAACTGACGAGGTCGACACCTGAGCTGGCACCCAACGGAACTTCGAGCGACATCGTACGCTGAAGCCGTCGGGACTTTGGACTCCACAGATTTAACGAGCACGTCTGTCCCAGTGTACTCGGGCCCATCCGTCACGAGTTGGATTTTTCTACTATTTCCAGCACAGAGATCCGATTTATAGGATGATTGGCAACCCTTAAAGTGAATTCAACGATTCATCTTGGTTACCATCCCTACCTTACATTTACGCTATTATGTTGGCCGTCTATTTTATATATGAATTACCTAGTTGCAAAACTCATTCTCCAAACTACAACTAAGATATAGAGTCTATTCCATTCATTGGCGACTTAGTCCAATTGAGAAGCAACCCTAAGTGACTCATTCATACTTTTTTCTGGTACATTAGAATCTGTAGATTCCGAATATCAGCTTAAAAATCTTTAAAAATGTTCAGTTATAAAAATAATAAATAATCAGTTTTCCTGAAATATGCTCATTAAAATTCCGTGTTACTCACTAGATTAAAAACAGCATCTGACTTTTGGATTCGTGTTCTTGGCAATTTTTCTAAAACATTGGCGTACGCTTCAATAAAATAAGAAAAACACTTTTAAAACTAAAACTTAATCTTTCTCTAACCGAAGTCGAGAAGAAAACTGTAATTTGAATCAGTTTTTTTTTAACAAATTTGGAAACTCTTGTTCCTGGTTTGGTTATTTATTTTAATATACTACTAGATCGTGTTGGCAAACAACTGTTGAATCAATCGAATTCATCGTAGGAAATCTGTAGTGTTTGAGGAAAATAACTGGAACCAGTAATACCGGCGTTTGGTAAAAAGTACATTTTTTCAGACCTGAGATCATTCGAAATACATTTCGCAGTTTACCTGTGTCTTATAAAAGTTGGTAAGAAATAGCACTCTAATACGACGAAAAATCCAAGCTTTGAGTCCCAATCCAAGCAAGATAATTATGAGTGTTTTTACAGGAAGTGATTTACGCTTCCATTAAAGTCGATTGACAACTAGCATAAAATTAAGCTTTTACAAATGTGAAAGATACCATTCAACGTTTATTGATTGAAATGACTGATATTTTCAAATGAATGTGAAATTCATGCAACACATTGAATTTATGATTGCCAAAAGTCGCCAACGGACCCTATATTTAAGTTATACTTTGTACAAGGTGAGTTTTGCATCTAGACCCTTCATACGTCGTTGTTCGGATTAGCCGCAAACTCTAAATCTTCATAAGCATCCATCTGTGATGACGTAACTGTCATCCCGAGGCGCTTCCAACGTCACTGCATTAAGTCCAATTAGCAAACCCTGAAGCTTGTTATAATGATAAGTTATTAACAAGGAACAGCTAACCCAAGAAAAGACCATGATAATGGGGTGCTATTGATTACCTTGAATATTTATAGGCCATTGAACAGATAGAAGGATTTTATTAGTTGCATAAACTGGCCATTAGCTTTCGATATGATTGCACTAATAATTTAACGATGTAGTTATATATTTATAACAAGATAATCTACTATGACTAAACGAAAATTGAAATGATATTTTCTATACCTCATACAATTTCATTTAAGCAGCTTTTTAAGCCTACTTATTTAAGTAGTTTAAAATATGTTGTAAAATATATTGTTATTGTAAGTTAACTTGTAATTGTAAATGGTTTAAACATTGATAATTTAGAAATAAAGTTTGACTTTTTGAATTTTTATTCAATAAAAATAAAGGTAATTAAACAAAAAACATGAATCAAATTGTAGATACATAAGTATAATATACACCATGCTGTAGAAACTTACTAAGTAATAATTTATTCTATAGAAAATCAATTGTAAGCAATGTCAAAGGAATTATGGTTAGCTTTTCTTATATTTTCAAAAACAACTAATTAATCTAATGTGTGATTGGTTTTATTGTTTTATTTACTAATATAACACTAAAAAATACTTCGAACTTGAAAACTTCAAACCACATATTGAAAAGTTTTGCGAACTCCCATCAACAGCTATGTTTGTTTCTCACAATTAGACAACCCCTTAACCCTTTTCCTTTAATCGCTTAAAACACAAAGTGTTCCTTCAACATTATCTTCCATAGAGAGGCGTTTCCTCTCAATCCGAAGCTGCGTCCCAAATATCCTTCCTCTTTAGTTACACAAACTTCAGCATAAAAGTTTCAACTAGTTAAGTCTTTTGTGTTATTGTCCTTTGTGCTTTTGGACCCCATCATAAGGCCCTTTGTCATTCTTTTCCATGGGTGTCATCTTCCCAGGTTTCTGTTATCTCAAAGACTTCAACCCCATGAGACGGCAGCCGATGCTTCAGTTTCTTTTCAGAAACTATGATATGAAGCTTTAGTATTAATTCTGTACAATATTTATAGTGAATGACTATTTAGGTAATTAGTTAATATGGGAAATGTCGCATGATCATATTATCACACCTAAAAAAAGTGTTATAAAATCTGCCGTGGGCAGATTAAACTGCAATAACTTCCATAATGACTTGAACTATTGTTGCAAGCACTCAATTACTCTAACAATTAAGAAAACATATTGGAATTTTTTTGTAATTATGATCAAAAATGGTACAACTTTTTGTTGCGATGACTGACGTTTACCTGCCTGCGGCAGAAATGTCCTTCACGCCTACAACTTTAGTAAAAATAATAATGTTTTTACTAAAATCACACCCAACCTCTAGTTCAAATGAATAAATTTTCCCAATTATATCGCTTTCTACCACTCTACTCATTTCACTTAAAGTACTATTACACTTTATAAATTTAACATAACAAAGTAATAAATAAAATGGTAAAGATATTTTCTTTTCTCTAATGGGGCTGCAATACTGGCAGTCAAGCCTTTTGCAGACTCGGCATATTCCCCAGAACTGAGAGTCATTTCTTTGTGGCACCATCTAGGCGACTCTCGCTACCAATTTTGACGCCCAGATTACAATGAATCTGAGCTCTCCTTGGATGTTAAAGTATGCCGAGATTTAATTTTTCCGAGAACCCGAAGCCAAATAGACCCTCCAGGGATCTCTTACATGCCACATAGTCTTAGGACATACTTGCCCAAGATTTTAATATCCAGAAAATCCGACGACTCAGCCGGGGTTCGAACCCCCGGTCTTGGGCTTACGGGCGGACACGTTTAGCCTCTCAGCCACTGAGCCCCTCAGTAAAGATATTATATTTCAAACAAAGCACTTCTATTTTTTAACTGCACTTAAACTGACACTAACATTAAAAAAAAAACGTCGGTCTACCTAGTCAACAGTCGATTTTATTGTAGTATTTTATTATGTTGTCCCCGAAATCTTCATCCTTCTTACTCTTTTCTTGAGACGTCAGCTTGGGATTTCCTTTAATCTCGTGGTCTTCAAGGTATGATTCGCCTCATGGGATACGTATACTTACGCTCCGTTTGTTTCCTGAAGCACGATAAGAGACATACGAGAAAATTTAATAATACCGTTTCATGTTTTTATTTATTAGCGGGTAGTTGGATCGAGTCTGGAACATAACTCCACAATTATTAAAAATACTTTAACATAATAGGTAGAGAAAAATAAAGACTGTAAAGATTTTATTCATTTGCGTTTGAACAAAATCCTGAAAATATACAATAATTGGATCTGATGAATGGAATCTACTTGAACGTAAAAAAGTCGAAACTATTTAAATAATTTGTTTGTTTATTACTACTTTAAACACTAAATCTGTTTCTATAAGTGTTATCTACAAAAAAAATTTTGAGTTTGATACTAATAGATAAATTAAATAGTGCCCCAGTGGCTTTGTGATAGTGCTTTGCATTGCCGCGCCACAGGTCCGGAGATCGAATCCCGAATTGGGCGAGGTTGACTAATTCTTTCTTCCCTTAAGTGAGTCGATAAAATGGGTTCCAAGCATTCAAGAGGATGACCACCTTACCAGGACATATCCCTAGCACCCCAGAGCCCTAGGTCACGAAAGCTGAAATGGGCACGGCAGGCCTTAAAGGTGGCCGATCACCTTTGACAGCAAGTTTCTGAAAATTCTATTCCAACCATGACTTTGGGCGATTTTATTTTTAGTTATGAGTATAAAAATGGTTTTAATAAAGTAAATCATAAAAAAACAAAAAAAAACAGTACTTGTGGAAATTTTTTGTAAAATATGCTTTAAAAATCACGCTTAAGCAAAACATGATATCTTTACAAGTTTTTAATTATTTTCCATCGTTTCATTTCAAATACGCTTAACAAGCATTAACATAGGTCATGAACTAAAATCATTAAGATATCAGCGCCCAAATTTTTTATATGCAAAACTTTGTAGCATCATATCGAAAACACATAGAAACAAAAGAGTAACAAGCATATAAATAGTTTTAAAATATCCAATTCTTAATAGTTTTACACGATTCTAGTTCAAAAAATTCTTCATACTGTTACGAAGCTACTGTAAAAATTTGGAAGCAATTGATAATAAATAACTTAAGTTTTTATGTTTTGCGTAATGAGTTTTAATAAAAATACAAAAACAAACAAAAAAGCTTTAAAGTGCTATAACTTCGGTTCTACTAAAAACTAGAAACTAAAATGAAACAGATTTAGAAAGCTAAACGTTTATTTTATATTAAAATGCAAAAAAACAAATGTTTGATATTTAGTCAATTTTTGCTGAAAAAAGGTGACCGCATACCTTAATAAGTAATGGGTAAGTAATAACTAAGTAATAACTAAGTAATGGGCTGTTTCGCCGAGAGTTCAGTTTAGTTTAAACACTAAACTATCGACCGCAGGTCCACTGGCGCAATAGTTAGTGTACTAGCCTTTGCCTTTGGAGCTACTGGGCTCGGGTTCGAATCCCGGTAAAGGCATGGATGTTTGTGTTTGTCAATAAATGTTGTTATTTGTCTATGTTTTTGTGGCGTCCTTCTTTGTGTGTCTCTTGTGACTGTCTCTTCTGGCGAGCGGGGTAATGGGCTATATAGCCTACGCCCTTCCCTTCTAGAGGGCGCAATCACTGCCATTTGTCATTGTCAAACTATCCACCGATTCTCCTATAGTATCTATGTTTCTACACTTCATTTTCTATTCAAATAAACAATTTCTTTATTTGAAAATGCATAAAAAAAACAATCTCCTTTACACAAAACTGAACATGTATTCAAATCAAAAGTTTGTTTACTTGTTATTTTAAAAACTAATGTCTTTTTTCTAACAACAATTAATTTTTATTTCTCTGGGACATAAGGATTCTTCAGGTCATTAAGTATGCAATACGTCTTTCATTCTAACTCTTTCAAAGGATAGATTGTGCACTATTTTTTGCATTTAGATAAAAAAAAAAATTCGAGTGAGCATCATGCATCTTGATTAGTTTTTTTCCCTTTATATCTTCAAAAGCTAGTTGTTAAAAAGTCCAGAGATTTGCTTTTAAATGTATTTTTCTGGATTTTATTTAAGTTTATTTTTTATACGGAAGATTAATTGTTCAGGGAGATTTTTAGAAGCACTAGTCATGTTTAATACGGAAGTTATAAATAAGAACGTGTAGTTGTAAAAGAATTACCTTTAAAAAAAGTTCCACTATTATAGGATTCCCCAGAGCTCATATTTTGTACTTTTGTGATTTTTTCAAGGTTGAGTAACTTTTCTAGCTTACTTTAAAACCTAAATTAGACGTACTTTTTTTAGACTTACAGCAGTAAAAGTAAGTAATAAACATTATTATTTACTCGAAGCAGTATTAAAAAACTCGTTTCATTCTGGAAACTTCTCTGATACCTTTGAGCAATTAAGAGCCAAATTGGTGCATCTTCACTTTTCGAAATTCTGAGAGTAGCATAAAAACTGCGTAGAATTTATTGCTTCTTTTTGCAATCATATGCCTTTAATTTTTCCACAAACCAACTTCTAATCGTATTCGTGAAAGTTGTGTTCTACATCCAAATGTACGAAAATCAATCTCAATCACGAAGATTCAGACACCAACCTTCATAGAACAGATATTGTAGTCCAATCAAATACAGAAATCTCTTGTGGGGTCTAACTTGTAGTCGAGGCCTATCTTCGATAGAAAAGTCACAAGTAAATGACATCTATACAATGATTAATGGTTGAGAACACAAAAATTCAGATGGATACATGACGTCACTTCCGGAAGAGTCATTTGTACCAATCAATTCGCTGACAGCCCAGCCTCTATTATTTATTTGTTGATCACTAGCGCTGAAACCTTTTTTAGGGTTTGTCTGGTGTGTTTTTTTATCGTCAAGCGGTATTCAGCAATTAAATACGGCCAGATCTATAATGCTTTTATTGATCAGGGCTGTATTTTTGTTAATACATCGGACTTCGTAAGTACCACACATACATGTTCTTATATAGGCGGATAATAGTATAAGTAAGTATTTTAAATTTTAAGCTATCAAATATAATTATTAAATCATGCCCAATGCATCTTAAATAAACCAAAAAAATTAGGAAGCGAAAATATATTTCTAAGAATTATATTTATTTCTATTTATTAATAATTTTATAATTAATTTATTTCTAATTATATTTATTTCTGTTATATTTCTATTTAAATAATAAGCGAATACTGAGAAAATATATTTTTAAGAGTGAAATGTATCTTCAATCATAATAACTTCACTGTCTATATATTCTGAGAGCTATAAATGGTCGATCATATAATATTACTTCGGATAAAGTTCACAGATAGTACTGATACTACACAGGAACGGATTCTTTTTATAACCCATTTGTTTTTTCGAAAAACTGATTTTTACAAAGTGCTAAAATAAATTGAACTTTTAAAGAATTTTCGCGTTAGCCATTTTTTCTTTAACAAAAAGGAATCTTCTAACCATTACCGCTTAAATTGCTCCAAAAAATTCTTCTCACACAGAGTTACCTTAAAGTATGAATGGATCATATCATGGTTGTAAAAGAGGCCCCATATATAATGGTTGAATATAATACTAACCAAGTAGCCATCGTAAGAACTTCTATTGATATAGGAAGCATAAAAATGATGTGAGAGATTCAGGAATAATGCAGTAAATTTAAGGAATGGCCGTTATTCCGGCACGCTTTATTTCATGGATTTAAAATAGAGGATGGATATAGGCTAGTGTCAATAAATAAAATAAATAAGATCAGTATCAAAATAAGCCTAACAATTCACAAGAGAGCGATAAATTGTAAAGTGGATAGCGGTCAGTGATATAACATAATACATATTAATAATACATTTTCAGTACAGAATATAAATTAAAAAATGTCTCCTTTTTTTTTAGAAAAATATGTTTGAATATTCTAATACCGTCAAAGCGGGTATCTTTGGCCACGGAGGGTAACTTTGGCCACCCGTCGGAAAAAGATTTGTTTCTTAATTTCTCTTCATAAAATGAACTTATCTTAAATTGTTTTACATTTTTGGAAAGGTGGAAATATCGCCTTTCATTTCATGTAAAAAAAATCTCATTCTAAATCTGGCAATACTACAAATGATGTTTTCTTTCTTACGAGCATAAAATGACAAAAATCCATCTCTTCCAACTTTTGCCTGGAACACTTAAAAAAATATTGAAAATATTTAAATAAAACACTGTATTCGATTCTTTTATTAATGAGGAAGAATATTACACCATTTGTTTTATTCTAAGTTGACTACTTTTTATGCTGTGGAAAAATATTTGTTATTGGGAAGCTTTTGCCGATGAATGCGGGTAACTTTGGCCATAGATGTAAATATTTCTTTATGGAACTTGGCACTTTAAAAAATGTATGTAAAAGTGTATTAAGTTTAACTATTTTTGAAAAAATTCTTACTTTTATGATTACTCATTTTTTAGATATTTTTTTTAAATCTCATGATTTTAAACATTAAAAAGATAGATAGAATGCAAGATACGTATTCCACTCAAAATCGCAATTGTCGAAAGGTAAACATTTTCAAATTCCTAATTATAAATATATTATTTTTCACCTTTTATAATAAAATCGTTTGCTTTTTACAAATATATTTGTTATTAAATCTTGCTTCAAAAAAGTTCTTTTTTCCTTATTAAAATGGAAGTTTATTTTTCTTTCTTTTAAGCGACAAACAATACTAGTATTCAACGTGTAATGCCATTCCACGATGCACTGCAACGTAAATGTTAAGTTATATACCATTTTTAAATAACTATATGTCTTATAACTTTGTTATTTTTGGGTTTAAAGTTTTAATATTGCTATTTAAATCGTTAACACAGCTTTTAAGGATGTTAAAAGTATGTTTCGTATATATTTCTTGGGTGGCCAAAGTTACCCGCCCGGCTCCTAACAGTGTCTTATTTTTTTAAATTAATACCAATTTTTTATTAATTTATGAAATGTACAAAAATGCCTGAAAATTATTCCTAAATGTACAATACTTGGAATGCATAAGGATTTTTAAGTGTTTAAATCGTTTTTGAAGTGAAATTTTTCTTCTTTTGTGAAAAAAACTCTGATTTTGGCCAAAGTTACCCGCACTGACGGTACTAAAATGGAGTGTAATGAGCAATAAAAAAAGTTTTAATTTCCCCAGCTTATCAGAATTAACTAGCTCATAAGTTTGTAAGTTCTTATGAATCCTACCATCGCAACGTTAAATTCTATCTTTCGCATACACTTATTTAGAATCTAGGAGCTTTATTATTAAAATCTAATCATCCATTTATTTAATTCGTAACAAGCTATTAAACAGTCTTAAATCTAGTAATGTTGGAAATTAAGCAAATTTTGGAAAATTTCTCGACAAAAAGGGACCTCAAGTTTTGTTTTTGCCATGATTTTTCAAATGCAAATTTAAAACAAAAAAAATTCGTTTTACCTTCAAATCATTGAACAATAATGCTGAAAGAAAACACTCTTTGACAATCGTAATGTAATTTATCTTTCAGACAGTGCACGAAATTAATCCAATTTGCCACAGAGAATAATGTAAACTAATTGTTACAACTGCGAATGTCCACCGAAAGGATATTTGATGGTAGTGAAGTTGGGAAGATGCACTTGAACCAGTACAATTTAGCGTTCATTGTAGGATTAAAGAAATTCGTCTCTTTTACTTAGTTTAATAGCTTGTGCGAGAATTTGTAAGCTAATTTGGCACTATAAAATCTTATTTAAAGTGTTTTCTATACTTGCAAATCCTATTTTAAAGTATTTTTTATCACTGAGTCAAATGTTATGTTTGAAATTGTTTTTACTAAACTTTTTACTATACTTTTTTTTACTAAACTTTTTTACTAAACTTTTTACTATTTTTTTTAACTAAATATAGTTATCTAAGCTAATGAGTATTTTTAGGAGTTAAACTTTAATAAATTCGTTGATAAAGCTCGCACTGCTAAATGTTATAGAATTTTATGAGATTCAAAGTTTTAAAAATGTCTTAAGGGGTAACCGTATACCTTTAAATGCCAATTTTTTTAATGGATAAAACAAACTTCTTTTGCTTTTTATGGTATATATCCTTTTTAAGTTGAAAATTTTCTAAACCGACAAAATATAAAAAATTAAATTTTATTCATGATTTTAATTAAAAATTGTCTAAAATAATAAAACAATAAAATTTAATTTTTTTAATTACATTTTATACAGTACGTTTATATTCTTTACTGAGCTAGTTATATTAATACTTTCTTAAACACCTAAGTCACGCAGCTTCTGAAAATATACTTAAAAACACATACGGGATTTAAACTACTAACGTGTAAGGAATATTAAGCATAGCTATTCTGAGTAACATAACTGTAACATAACTGACAAAAGAATTTAACTTTTTGACAAAGGTGGGTAGAAATATGGCCACATATTATAATAACCGAAAGCTTGACTTTAAGAAATTAAGTGATCAATGAAGTGTGTTTTTCACATGAAATTAAATTTTAAATGATATCATATTTTCAAGGTTAGCAACCTATGCATCGCAGTTTTGCAGAATCTAATTATTCTTGTTTTTTTCTATGTGACATTTAAAATGAATATATATACTAAAGTAAACCAACTGTACTTTTCTTTTTATTTCAGTGGAATTCATGATTTAGGAATTTATGGTAGGACAAAACAGCATTTTTAAAATATGGCTTTTTTGGAATTTAATCCATACAAAATAAACAGGATCTCATCATTTTGGGATAAAACAAACAACAGACGATGACAAACATAGAACTTCAAGAGTAGAACATAAATGAAACAAAAAAAACAAGTCCCAAGGAATAAGGGTGAAGGATGAATGCGGTAGAGAAGATGGTCGTCTCTCATTTCTCCATGATATCCCTTGCCTCCAAGTACAGTGTGACAGAGTCTCTCTGTTCTTGTGAAGCTCTATTTAGACCTGTACGGTAGAGGAGATGGTCAGAGTTCATAACTCTTGAGTTGCAAATTGTAAATTTTTGTATCCAGGATACCGATCTTGTGTATGGTATGGTATGGTATGGTACATATATATGGACCGTTCTACCATAATTTTTAATTTCAGGTATAAAAAAACTTGTAAAATTTATTTTTTCAAAATCACTTTAAATGTTTGTCAAAAGGTTTATAAGGGTTCTAGAATTACGAAAAATAGTTCAGCAAAGCTCATTTGTAAAAAACAAAAAATAATTATAAAGGATGGCAGTTTTTTAAAAACACCGATACTAAAGAAACCGGTCTAAACCGTCCATACGAAAATAACGTTTTTTCAATGAAACCGAAATCACAAAAAACCGGCTAGTCTCAAAACAGGTTTCGGTTTTCCATCCCTAGATCATTACGACGGTAAGGTCCGGAAGGTCAGGAACGGAAGGTAAAGACATTCACGCTGTTTTCCGGTCTTTTTTGTGTTGAAACTAACTCCAGTTTAATAAAAATTGATTTTTTTACTTCTTGTACTCCACTTAAACATATTTATAGAAAAAAAATTTCAATCATCAAGCAAAAATTAACCTTAAACCTAGGAAACTGTAAGTAGAGCAATAAAGCCTCGCAGCCAACTTTACTTAGTTTTTTGAAATTTTGGGCTTTTTGGGGAATTTTAGCAAAAATGTGTCTCTACTAACTGAAATGTGAGTTTTCTGCAATACAGTTTTCATGGTTGAAGAATCACTGTAGCTCAATCCAGTGCCTCTCTTCACCACTTTAAGAATGAGGTCAGTGAACGGACCAAAACCCAGGGACAAAGTTAGGAGAGGAGAAAAACACATTATAAATATTAAAAGCCACAATTTAATGGAAGGAATTTGTTAAGATACAGTATCATTTCAATTTGAAACTCAAATGATTGTAATTTTTAGCTCAAAAATGTGTTAGCTTGATCCCTAAACTAAAAATTTGACATTCGGGACACACGATGGTAAGGACTTTTCCGCATTGTTTTGTGTTCTAAAATTTTTTTGAAGTTTCTTTGCTTTAAAATTCTGTTTCGAAATTGTATAAGGACCAGTCTTTTAGTAAAATAAGAAAAAATTGTAAGGAAATATTTATTTTTTTAAAAGTTATGCCCAAGGGACATAAAATTAAAAATTATGGTAGAATTGCCCATATATTCCAGCTTGTGTGCTTGTTCAGAGAACCGCTTATAAGCTTTCGTCAAGGGGGACAGACACAGAAAGAATTTTTACAGTCACAAAGAAAGGAATAACACATAGACAAATAACAACATTTATTGACGGTCACAAACATCCATGTCTGACCGGGATTCGAACCCGACCCCCAGCAGCTCCAAAGGCCAGCATCCTAACGATTAAGCCACCGGGGCGGCCCGATCTTGTGTAAATGTTCTCCCATGCAGCCGTGTAGTTAGTCTGATATGGGCAACTGCTTCTTTTCTTGCCCTTAAACTGCACTTGAAAAAACAACATAAGTATATTTCGATGCATGCCTTAACTTTTATTTCAAATTTTCTTCTATTTGGATAATTTGCAATGAAATAAAACTAAACTACACTGCGTTAAATACCCATTCAAAAACATTGATTAACCCTTGACGGTTTTGTACACAATACATATCTCAATGCAATCATTTATTTGCACATGCATTAACTGTAAATGTTAGAAATGGAAATGGTTTAAGCAAAATCTACATTTCATTCTATATTGTCAATATTAAATAAAACTTTTCTTAATATTTCCACTAGATTTACAGCTTGAGAAATTAAGATATATGTTTATTCGACATCACGGAACTTTACAAATGAGCTTGATCGCTGCTTTAACTAAATTCCCCGTTAGTCTTTCGATGTTTACTTAGCTTCTGTTAAGGGTGCTCTTGTATAAAGTAGTCACTGTTTACAGAAAGTTAATTCTCTCTCTCAGTAATAGAAAGGCCTTTGTCGAATGTTAAAGTATGTGACAAAGAAACTTTTTCTTCCGTATTCAAGATTTGTGAAAGGAATGTGAAATGTGATATTCTAATTCATCGAGAAAAAGGTAGGAGGATTTGAATTTTGAGAAATACTAAATTTAAGTATACGGAATATGTTTCTGCAAATAGATTTCAGTGATTTAGCTAAAAAAAAATATAAAATTGATTATCAATCCCTTCATACAGCTATCGCTAAAAAAAAATTATAAAATTGATTATCAATCCCTTCATACAGCTATCGCCCTGGTGTATGTATAGTGCGACGTAAATTCAATCAAAACTTTTATATATTTCTGTATACTTAAATATTTTTTTTCGTTCTTGTACAGTAGAGTACTTCAGCTATCTGGTGAACAAAATTATGTTTCCCCAGAATAATGAATCATTAGATTTTATTGTGTGTTAAATCAGATAGCTTCTAAATAAATTTATACAAAACATACACTCTTAAAACGAACGAGCGATTTTAACTCAGTCTGATTAATTTTCACACCTCCAGTTTGGAAAATGCACTTCTCCTTTTGGAGTGGATCCTTTGTGTGTTAAATCTCCGACAGGATCACTCCAAACGAGTGATTTTAACTCGCTCTGAGTTAATATTCATTCCTTTCCAGTGTCGAAAATGCACTTCTCTAAATGGAGTGGATTTCACTCTTTTGTTTTAAGAGTGTAATATTTAATGTTGAGAAAGTGGGATTCGTAGGAATAAATAATTTTAAGAGAAAATAACTTTTAATTAGCAAGCGAATATAAAACTTGCAGTTTATTTACCATTATACTTCCATTTTTAGAATATTCTGTAGTTCTGTAATATTCTAAAACAATTTTCAATTTCACTGGTAAATGCACCTAGAGAGAAATTTCTTTTAAAAATATCATTTCTAATTTAATTAAAAGTCTAATGCCAGTAAAAGATATTTAACTTGCTCATTTTTGCCGTAAAGTCAAATTAATTTAAATTGTCCAAGTTTTTGCAGAAGGTTGAAAAAAATAATTACCACGTAAGGAAAATGTAACATAGTTTAACGAATTTATGACCCTAAGGAGCAAATTCATTGTGTTTTAATTAAAAGATGCTTATATATGTCACATTCAAACAGTGTTAACGCACATTTGGGAAAATCAAGATGTAAAAACATCATGTAAACTAAAGTGTTATAAAATATCTATAATAATAAAAGAAAGAGTCTGTCTGTGTGTCTGTCTGTCTGTCTGTCTGTCTGTCTGTCTGTCTGTCTGTCTGTGTGTATGTCTGTGGATCGCAAACGACCTACTTAGACAGCTCTAAAAAATTCGAAATTTTTAATATAGATTCCTTTTGATACCTACGTGTGCACCTGAGGCTTAGTTTTTTCATATTTGATTGTGATTTTTAAATAATATAATTAATTTAAAAAAACGTCATCCGCGTGGGATTGCGGGACCGTAACAGGGCTTGAAAATACATGGACCGGGCCGAAACGGGGGCTTGACGCCATCCTCTATAAGTTTGATTGATTGAGTTTGGTTGAGATATGCGCTCGCGCCCTAAGGCTGCTTCATCCTCTATTAGTGTTTGCTTTTTTAAGTGCGCATGCGCCAAAACGAATTTAATTTGGTTCTGATTTTGAGTGTATTTTCACAAGTAAGCATGCCTCTAAAAGGAAGCAATGCGAAGTTAACGGGTTCAAAGTAAGGCGGTACCATACTGCTAGTATTTCATAAATACAGAAAACGATAGTTAACAAATTATTCAGCGTTTTTATTATTTTAGGATTAAACTTCATACAATAGTTTCACCAAAATTTTCGGGTTTATATATCAGTAGACTCTATCAAAAAGTTAACATTAGATTTTTTTGGGCTGCAGCTGCTTCGCTAATTTTAAAATTAAACTTTACACGGTAACCCTAATGGGCAACTAAAAACTATTCTGTGGCTTGGTTCTAAAAGGTGCCGAAGTCAAAGACAAAGACAATATACATTGGCACTTTTATAACCAAGCCACAGCATTTATTTCTAACCCTTAAAAGCGGACACAAAAATTAAATTAAGAATTCAAAATAAAAAATAATATAATAAGCTGCGGACATTACCGGACAGATGATATGTATCCATTGTCTGTATCCTTGTCCGCTGTCCGCTAGACACCTGACAAGTGTTAAAAAGCCTTTATTGAAAAGTGTGCTAATAATGATTATTGGCAATTATAATGTATCTACAAAAGAAAAAATAGTTTGATAATTTTTTCATGCGTTATTATACATGATAAGTGCGCAAATTCCTTCGTATGCAAGTCTGGTCTCAAATTAAACATCACACATATAGTTTAATTTAGAATTCTTACGAAGCATTCTTATGAAGCTTTAAGTCAAAAGAATTCCAACTCTTATAACATGCGCACCTACTAGCCTAAGTACTTGTATAACCCCAAAACGCTTGACATGAAAAATTTCGAAGAAAATATACATGAAATAAAAGTAAAAAGTTGAAAGCCACATCAAATGTGTTTCTTTGAAGTATTTTGCCCTTCCAAATTGCTATAATTGCTATATTTTAACACTAAAAGACGATCTTGAACTTCAAAAGAAAATAAATCTATGCGTTGCTAAATCAAAAATTTGAAAACTTGCTCCTCGCAATTTCTTTGTTTTGCATTCTAAGCCAACGATGAAACACGAAAAAGTAATTAAATATGTTACATTGTTTTACCCACTTTTACAAAGAACTCAAGAAAAAACATTGGAACATTTTGCACGTTTACACCTTCTTTCAGTTGATTCTGTTTAATATTCATGAGTCTTATACTGTGATAACATGGAATCAAAAATTTAATTACGCGTATCTATGCTTGGGTCATTATTTTTTTGTTATAATAATTAATGTATCTGAATATTAATTAACTAAATCAATTAGCGTTGTTAAATTCTGGTGGGATTAATAAATTAGTTGCAATAAGAAACACATAATAGCGTGAGAAAATCTTTGAAAATATTTTCAATTACAAAGATAAGCTCTAAACTGTGAAACGCGAAATAAATCGTAACACGACGAATCTTCTTCATCAATCATTGTTTCTAAGAACATGAGAAAGAAAAATATAGCAATTGCATATATTAAAAAAAAAACAGACGCGTAATTTTTAATTTACATATCAGCGTTTATTAATCTACAATGATGTTTTGCATAATGACGTTCAAATGGTTGCTTTGTTTTTCTTTTTTTTTTTTCCTATCTTTTTTTTTCTTGGTATTAGCTTGAGCCATTTCGGCTACGAAACCGAGATAAAAACAGCACTCAAATAATTGGACAAAACAGACTTTAATCCTCTACAATCATCAAACTGTTCCAATGATCAAACCCGACCGACCCTATATCTTAGTTATACTTTGGAGAGGAGAATATGATTATTGTAATTAGATTAGGCTGAACGCTTCCTGCTGTCTATTTCTAGCCTCCAATTTGTTTTATCACATCCAATTGACCACATGTCAAGTGAGAAGGTCAACACCTGACCTGACACCTAACTGGACGTCAATCAACATCGTATGCTGACTCCATCAGAAATTTGGTCAACACAGATTTAACAAGCACGTCTGTCCCAGAGTACTCGGGAACATACGCAAGTAGACTAGATTTGTTAAATTTCATCTTGGGGAGGGAGGATGCACAAATTATCGGCATTTCAGAAGTTCATGACACATAAAAATGGACCTTTCAAACACTTCTGATTTCTTTATCTAAAATATCTAAAATGTAAAAAAAAATCGGTGGAACGTTACTTCGCAACTGCAACTTACTTCGGCAAAGTGTAATGCCACTGTATTTACAAAAGAGCCGCCCCGGTGGTGCAATCGTTAGGACTCTAGCCTTTGGAGCTGCTGGAGTCGGGTTCGAATCCCGGACAGGCATGGATGTTTGTGACCGTCAATAAATGTTGTTATTTGTCTATGTGTTATTCCTTTCTTTGGGACTGTTAATATTCTTTCTGTATCTGTCCCACTTGACGAAGCTTATAAGCGATTCTCCCAACAAGCACACAAGCTGGAATATATATGTATCATACCATACCATACCATTTACAAAAAAAACTTTCCACCAACTTTATACCGTGAACAACTTCAAGTTTTTTCTTTCACTAAATATTTAATGAGAACAAGTTCATTCATTAATATTTTACTGATGAACATTTCATAAATTTATTTTATGTAAACAAGAAATTCATCAAACATTCTGCAAATTGAACAATAATAATTGAAGAGCTTAGTGGTAGACGTGCTAAGTGACATTTTTGAAAATTTTGAGATTTTACGGTCAGAAAACATAATGCATACTAACTTCTTTAACGATAGCAATTTCCGTCTTATTCATAAACTTTGAGTTTAGTACATTTTTTATGCTTTACAAGTACTGTTTTCAACAGATCTAAGTGTTAACGAAAAAACTTTTAAGCTCATTTTCTCTTTTTCACCTTTTTGTCACTTAGCACGTTCTTCCACTAAGCTCAATTAAAACTTTAATTTTACAGAAGAACGTAAGGAAATATTTTATCATAAATCTTGAAAAACAAATTCATTTAATACCAATCCACTATCACTGCAAAATATCATAGTATGTGTGTGGTTTTTTTTTTAAACTTAGAAGTAATTATTTTAAAAGACAAAAAGGCTCTTAAAAACGAAATTTGACTAATTTAGTATTTTATAAACAATTCAAATTAAATTAACCTTCAAAGGAAAACAGCAATTGATGGTAATATGTTGCGTTATTGCACAATTTTTTTTTTATTCTTTATTATAAAATAGTCTTAGTTAATAACCAAAACTTAAGGTACAAATTATGCATCGTTAAAAATTTTACGTTTAAATATTAGAAAATAGAGATTCAGCTTTTTTCTGTTTTTTTAATGAGTAACAACTGAAGACTTCGAAAACACAGTTTCCTGGTAGAATATATAGCAATGTAATTAGCAGATGCTTGTTTTCAGAACTCCAAACTTTTTTAGAAAAGCACCCCGGTTTATTTTCGCTACAGTGTGTGGGAAATTGCGCTTGACGGAGGTAATAAACCGCACAAATCTCCAAAAAACATTAATACAACTTAGTAATTACTTTAGAATTGATTTAAAACCAAATTGAATGAATGATAAGTAACATTTAAAAAAGGAAAGCAAGATACGTAACAAATAGGAAAAGTATCACTGGAACACATTTGCTTTCAAACTTGGGTAATGGGTAATGTAATCGATTCCGGTGCCCATTTCTAGCCTCATTTAGAAGCTTTAACACAGCCAAGTACGCTTCGTAATTTAGAACCCTGGTCAAGTGACGAAGTCAACATCTGAGCGTTCACCCAACGAAACTTCGGGCGACATCGTTTGCTAACGCGCCGTCGGGACTTTCGACTCCACAGATTTAACGAGCACGTGTATCGCAGTGTAGTCCGGCACCCCGGTGAATTTTAGAGGATTTTTTTCCACCAGCACGAATACGTCTATAGTATGGATATTACAAGGACAAAACCATGCAAGAACCTTCTCATTGTGTGGCTCGTCGCTTACACCTCTAGGCCACCGGGGGGGTCCCAAACTTGGGTTTGGGTTTGGTTAGATTTAACGTTTCCGGTGTCTACTTCTAGCATCCATGGAGCTTTACACAACCAATAACGCCTCGTAATTTACAACCCAAGTCAAGTGACGAAGTTGACACTTGAACGGGCACCCAAAGCAAAACATCGTGGCCTTATTATTCGGGACTTTCCACTCCACACATTTAACGAGCATGTATGTCGCAGTGTACTCAGGACAAATACAGACAAACACACAACACAAATACCCATATGACAATGCCGGAATTTAGACCTGGGACTTTCAGACTGTCGAGATTGGGAATTTTGTTTGGGTTTTTTGGGGTATTGCAGCTAAGGAGCTACACCGAAGTTCCTTGTACCAGTCATAATCATATTTATTTATTTGTTTACTAACAGTCAATACATACCACGGAATTTAGAAACATGGTCTTGTGAGGATGTCTACACCTGAGTGGGCACTCAACGGAACTTCGAACGACATCGTACGCTAACGCCATCAGGCCTTCTGACTCCACAGATTTAATGACTAAGCATACTTTGTTTGCGTACAGAATTTCCATTTTCTAACCGTTAAGAATATTTATTTCATTTGCAAAAGAAAATAAATAAAAATAGCCAATTTGTGATTTTAAAATTTTAAATTGCTACTAAATGGCTTTGTTTCGCGGATATGTTTATAAGGTGCATAAATCCGCGTGTAAGCGATTCTAGGACAGTAACTATTACGAATATTCCTGATTTTCGATAAAAATTTCAGTGAGTATACTTAACGGCGAATGAGACCGAGTGACCGACGGTCTAATAACCAAAGCGCATCTGTGTCCAATGGGGAAAAAATAAAATGCCCAACGTTAGATATTTTTCTCTAGTGCGCATCTAAGACGGAAATTGTCACAACACAAATTAAAGAACAGTGCATTTTTATATTAAATTTTGACAACTTTCATATCTAAAATATTCTGAATCGATGCTACCACACACAAATTAACTTAAACACATTAAATTTCAAATTATGCATTTTCTTATACATTTATATCCAAGTATTACTACTCTTCAATAGTTTTCACCATACTTCTTTGATTGTCCATTCTTTGTTTACATTTGCTTAAGAATAAGAAGCTATTGCCGCGTATTTAAAGGAATTGGCGCCATTTTATGCCCAAATGTCGCCTGAACGAATACTAGGATTATACCCAAGCAATTTTAAATAATTATTCTTTAAAATGCAAATATATTTAGCAAACGATAAAAAATATTAATTGGCTTGCCGCTTGTTTCAACACTTAGATAAAGAACACAAAACAACCAATGAAATCATAAGTAATAATCCCATTCAATTTTTAACACACCATCATTGAACAATAAAAAACGGTGACATGAAAATTAAAAATATCGTGTGTGTGTTTTTTTCAAGTAAGAAAAGAACGCCTTGTGCCGCTTAGGAATTAAAAAAAATAATTCGAACCATTAAAAAAAATTGTAAAATCATTTGAATCAAAAGACGTCATTTTGAAGAAATTTATAAAATTATAAATTTTTCGTTTCCATTTCAAAAATAAAACGTTTTTATCGATTATTGGAGTGGCAACAGCAGAAGAACAAGAATTGAATGTTAGAAAATGGAATAGTATAGTTATTTTTTTGAGAAATTCGCAACGATTTCTAGTTTTTGGTGTATTACTTTTTTTTGTGTATTCAGTGACATTCTTCTGTACAGCAGAGCAACTGTTCTTCGTTGGGAGTTGAAAGGATTCTTGTAGATCGACTTCTTTAATGTGTTTTTTAAACCCTTTACTAAACATTCATTTCGTTAATATCCAACCTTTCCATTCCAGCTCTTAGCTATGTATTGAAGTCGGAATCCAGCCAGAAATTGTCATCGAAATGGTTACTGCAACGTCAAGCCCCAAAGAAACGGAAAAGGCAGTTGAAGATACCATTGGAAACGTGCTATCTCCTGTAGATCTTCCTAATGATGCATTTTTAAATTACATAGGTGAACTACTTCTAATAATGGACCCTGTAAAGAGGGCTAGAACAAAGAAGAAACTTTTGGACATTCTCTCTGATTTCAAAATGGGCAAGTACGAATAACTTTACCCAGGATATTTATAAAAGTATTCCCTAGAAATGTCTAAAGTGTATAATTTCAACTCATTTCAAGTTATGTTTATTCGGCTGTATTTCTGTTTGTGAAAAATATATATATTTAATTTAGTTCCATCTGTTTTATTTTGTGAAGCATTCGCTTAATTCTTAATATATGATGTTGGTATTACATTTGTAAATTAAGGTAAAAACTATGCTTTAAGCATTTGTTCTTGTAGACCATTGTAAAGATGTGTATTTAAAAATAACAATAAAAACTTTTTAGTGCTTTATGTGAACTTCATTTAGAGCTAATATTTTAGTTTAATGTTTCTTTGACTTCAAATAGTAATCGAAGTCCTAATTAGTAAATAAAAATTATGAAATAATAGCAGATCAGTAGAATAATGTAGAGAGAAACACAGTGGAACGTAAATCTCAAACAATTTTACAAAAATTATAATTTATCGAAAAAATTATTTTTTTACTAGCTTATGAATAGATGAAACATCAAAAATTACTTAGAATCTCGAACACTTTAAAGTTCTTAAGAGCTCTTAATTTTGATTTTTTTTTTAAAGTTTTATTTTACCATAATGTATTTAAATCAAAAGAGCATATTTTTTTTATTAATGAGTTGGGTTTCTGTTTTGTTCAATATTACTGACCTTGCATTGATTAACACTTTGATTGCAACTAATGAGGCATAAAGTTTTGTTCATCTTTTTTAATAATATATTAAATAGATTATATGTTCTTAAGGGTAAGCTATTTATTATGGCCTACCAGAATTTTCACTCAAATCCCAGACACTTTTTTTTTTTTTTTTGTAATGAAAAGTTATAAGATTCAATTAAAACAGTACAGTCAAACTCGGTTAAAACGACTTCGATTACAACCACAACTTGTTTATGAAAACGTAAATGTTCGGTCCCTTGAATGAAACGTCGGTCATTTTTTAGTTTTTGCAGATTTACTCCCTGAAGGGTTGGTTTTACAACAAAGTGATGAATACAACAATTAAAGAATAATAAATATGCTACAATTTGAGTGCATGTTGGTGTTTTTAAGCCTTATAGTTCCTGAGATACAGCTCCTCAAAGTTAGTGTAAATTGCGAAAAAATTGTGATTTTCAAAATTTAGCAATTTTTTTCTGCAAAAGATTTATTTAGTAGCAAGGTTATTGTAGTTTAATTGATTTGTTTACATTACCATAGGGTAATTTAAGGTTTCTGAGTTTTTTTATGTTTGTGTTTCATTTTTAAGATCAAGGAATGCCTAGCTACTGCGCGCCCCGAATGGAAAATTTAGATATAATGCGCCCTAACATTCAGTAAACCTGTCGTAAAAAAAAGGGAGTTACTTTACGCGGTCGGATTTTTTTAATTTGTGGATATGTTTTATATTTTGGAAGTCTAATTAAGAATCCAAGTTTGTGACCTTGGGGCGCCACCGCTGGCTGCGCCCCAAACTCAAAAATTGGACATTTCACAGTTTTTTCAGATTGACTAACTGAAGGTTTAGTTTTACAACACAATAATGAATTAAACAATTAAAGATGGATAAATATGCTACAGTTACAGGATAAATATGCTACAGTTACAGGATAAATATGATACTTGGGACGCCACCGTTGGTTGCGCCCCAAGGTCAAACTAATAGTTTAAACTGCTGTTTCACTTGCAAAAATGCAGCACTGTTTCATGCCTTACGATTGTATTTTCAGGTACAAAACTGTTGGGGCATGAAAAAATCCTCTCGAATGGGTTTTTATAAAGCTAGGTTACTATGATAGCAACCTCGTTTTTATTTCATGATTATTAGAATTAAAATGACAAAACTCAAGTTAGATAGAATGTCAATTTATCCGAGGTTACTAATTTTTTAATGAATCAAATATATGGCGTTTGCCTTTTCTACAACAAGGCAATGGTTTACAGAGATTTCTTCACAGAAATATGAAAGGGGTTTTCTAGTTAGGTAGATGAACATAATTGTGTTTAATGCTCCTGGTTTAAGACCAGTGCATAATGTGTTTTGTACATAGTTCTTAATTCCTTCGTTTTTACAAGTCCAAAGGCACATGCACTGAACATACTCTTTTTTGTTAACCTATTACATGAGCAGGCACATTTGGTCTCATTAAGGAATCAAAGGATTTCTAGAATAAAAAGTCATTTTCGAAGATAGAACTAGACTCTTGTAAGATAACAAAAATTTAAAAAGTATCACAAACTTAAACGGCAAAATGACCGTCCACGAGAACAGAGATCGAGTAATTAGTTGTTCTCGGAGAGATCTCTATGAGGTAATAACTGCTTAAATTTTTCTTTTTGTAGAACCAACCTTTCCGAGAGTAAATCGAGAAAAACTAAATAATTAAGAAAATTTCATCGTTTTTCTGATTTGGCATAGCTTGCGACAGTGCCCCTAGGTCAAAAACTTGAATTCTTAATTAGACTTCCAATATATAAAACATGTTCACAAATTAAAACTACCCGACCCCGTAAAGTAACTCCCTTTTTTTACAACAGGTTTATTGAATGTTAGGTCGCGATATATCTAAATCTTCCATTTGGGGCGCGCTGTGGCTAGGCTTTCCTTGATCTTAAAAATGAAACAAACATAAAAAAAAACTTCCGAAACCTTAATTTACCCTATGGTAACGTGAACAAATCAATTAAACTGTAATAACTTTGCCATTAAATAAATCTTTTGGAGAAAAAAATTGCTAAATTTTGAAAAACACAATTTTTTCGTAATTTACACTAACTTTGAGGAGCTGTATCTCGGGAACTATTAGGCTTAAAAACACCAACATGCACTCAAATTGTAGCATATTTATCCTTCTTTATTTGTTGTATTGATCACTTTGCTGTAAAACCAAGCCTTTAAGGAGAAAATCTGCAAAAACTAAAAAATGACCGACGTTTGACCTTGGGGCGCAGCGAGCGGCGGCGCCCCAAGGTCACAAATTTGGATTCTTAATTAGACCTCCATTACATATAACATATCCAAAAATCAGAACTACTTGACCTTTTGTTAGGTAACCCCCCTTTTTCACGACAGATTTACTGGACTATTGAGTTCTCCGAAGACCTTAAAATTTTACAATATATTTCTTATAACTACAATCTTTAACTCCTTGGTTGTGTTTGAATAACTTCCAAAATACATTCTTAATAAGTTTTTAATCGTTTATACAACATAAATTAAATGATGTATTATTCGCCAAATGATGACAGTCACCAAATTTGACATTTATTTTGAACCAAAGAGTCTATACGAATTTTTACCACAGTAGTATACGTTTCGTAATTTACAAATTACTGAAAGGACATTATATTATCTGGAAGGGAAAATATGTATTATAGAATTATATTTCATTATGAAATTTGGAATTATACAATTTTTATATTGAAAATTATTTATCAAAAATATTTTAAAAATTTTTTAAAAATCAGCAACAGAACATCTCAACCAAGCAGGGCGATCTGAATTGTTTGTTTTGTTTAGATAAGATCACATAATCGCACATGTTTTAACGATTTCTGTTACATTCTTTTTTTTTTTTTTTTTAAATATTTTAGTCTATCTATAACTTAAATATACTATACTACGCTAGCAATGGAAACTTCAGATATGGAGGAGGAAACCAATACATGTCGTTTCAAAGTTTCGAGTAAGCTGAAAAAACGTATCCCAGTCTTCCTCACGGACTTCGGTCACAGTCAAGTGAAAATGAACACAGAAAGCAACGTCCTAAAATTCGAAAGCTTCAAATCCGATGAGGATGTGGCCGACATATCTGTCAACGCCAATCGAAAGCTCCTGGCTAACAGCGGACACACCGATTACGCTGGATCCACCTCTAAAGAAGCTCACCCCTTTCGCTACATGGTCGGGGTGCGCGACAAAAACACGGGAAAGATGAAGCTGTTCGATTCCGTTTTATTCCGCATGAAACCGGTGCTGAAGTTCGAAGAGACCGATTCCCAAGTTCAAGGTGCGAAAAAAAACTACTGGGAGGGAGTGCGAGATTTGACCCAAACCTTTGGCATCAAGTCCCAGAAGCGGGCTATGAGCGCTCACTTGAAGCATGCGGCTGATGCGTCCATCGACGAATCTATGATGAATGTCAGCGATCTGGAAAGGTCGGTGGTGGTACCTGCTTCGCAGAATCTGGAGTACCTGCCTACCATCAACCGTGAAGCAGAGTCAGTAGGCCAGGTGTTTGACATCAATGAAATCATATCCCCAGAAGAGGACGGCATTCTTGAGCAAGAGGCCAGAATCATCATTGATGATGATGAAAAGTTGGCGGATCTCCAATCGCGCTCTTGCAAGTATGTGGCTGCACACCTTCAAAATCTGCATAACGACGTCCAGAAGGCAAAGTACCTAATCTACTTCAATTATTTAGTTGCTTTTCAAGGTTTGAAGTACCAGGACATGCAGAAAAGGGACGTTGTCAAGGACATTCCCCAGCCCATCCGAAAGAAGTTGTTGGATGATTTCACTGTGACCAGCATCAAGGAAAAGACTGGTAAAACGTTAAGGTCATACCCAATGCAGATGAAAGATAAGGTGCTTTCCCGCATTGTAGTGCTTGCGCTTTTTATCGATGACTTTTTAGTAAATATGAACAGTCTGTTAGGTGACTTGAAACAAGTTGGAGCGAAAAAGTTAACTGATATGGCCCATGCACTTGGCTGTCATGTTAAAAACCTTAAAGCTGGAGACGACACGGTAAAAGGTGTAGAGCTAAAGTTGCCTTTGTATGTACTTATGCCAAAGTATGCTAAGAAACAACATTCTTCTTCTAAAAAATCTTAAGATGTTTTATTGTTAAAATGACAAGGGTTTTACTAACCCTATGAATTTTATTACTTTAAATTTTATATTCTTAAGCATATGTATACCATTATTGATTGTCATAAACTTAATCAAGATTTTTAAGACATTGCAACATCAAAATCTTTTGTTAATGTTTTATCCTTTGTATACAAGATTAGTTTATTATTAAATTGTTAAAAGATATAGTTATTTGTAAATACTTTTTTTTTCCAAATGCATGGTATTATTGTTATGCCTTTGTTTATTAAGACTATTACAAAATGTATGAAAATGATAGTTTTCTTTTAGTTAGAAGTAAATGTCCTTAACGCATAAAATTCCATGTTCATAGAATTGCACACCTAATTTCGAATGTTTTTTAGCCTAATTATTAACAACGATTAATTTCAATTTTCGTATTAGTAAATTAATGTTTAGTTCTGCTGCTTACTTGTAGGTTTTGTGGGCCTCTCACCTGGGTATATGTTATTAGGGTTGGGGTGAACAAATAATTTTGATTCGAGTCGAAATATTTTACCTTCATCCAAATTATAAGTGTTACGAGACAATTTTGAATTTTTTGGTTGCTGTCTGATCCTCAAATAGTTTAATTACTTCTAAGGTAGCAGCAGTTGTTCAAACATTTAAGCATTGTTACAAGGTGATTAAATTAAACTTAACCAGTAACTTTTTTTTTGAATTCATGACAATTACTAATTTACAGATATGATTCTCAACTCCTTGAATTTGCTGGTAAGTCTCTAGCTAAATGAACGCTGCATACGATGTCGCCCTTAACAGTGGTTTTGGGTGCCTATTCAGGTGTCAGCTTGTCACTTGGCTGTGGTTCTAAAATATGACGCGCGTCGCCAATAGCCCTCATGTAGCTCTAGTGTGATAATTCAAACCTAACCTGAATTCTAGTTAAATGTATTGAAATACAGACAAGTTTGTGGAGATAACTTTGACGATTTTCAAAAACAACCCTTGAGCATACGCTACGTCTCTAACCTGCTGAACTAACAGTAAAAAGTATTAGTTAAAAGTAAGAGTTTAAGTAACAACTACATTTCTTAAAAAAAAAAATCAAATTTTTTTTATTAGCTTAATGGTAATCTTGAATTTTATTCATGCTAAATCCTTAATTTATGTTATATCCTTATTCAGTGTTAATAACTGTATAACACAAATCGTTAAAGTCTCCTGCCAGTATGTGCTTCTGTGTTGACAAGAAATCTAAAGGGGCATCAAAATATACATTTTGCATTGACACCTCAAAAAATTTAGCCTTTCAATTAAACCATATGTTGATATGAACATTGGTAAAAATTTAACTAAGAAAACTGGTTTATGACAACGCATCCAAATATTCAATTTTGTTATCCAGTTTAACCTTGTTAACACGAACTCGCTTAACATGAAATTTTGCTTAAGATGAACTAAAATCATTTTCTGGCCAGTAACGATTAGAGCTATAATGCTGAATAATCTCTTTAGATGAAATTCTGCTTTGCCCAAAAAAAAATTCAAAACTTGTCTCTCTCTTTTACTTAGTACTAACTCAGTTTTGAAGAACAAATTAAACAAAACAAAAAAAATTGCCTGAATAAACAAACTTCTACTTCAAAGAAAATTATGAGATCTCCCATGATTCGTCAGTACTTTAAATTATATTATTAAATTACTAATTCTATACATGTATTAATAGCGTATTACATTATCAAATTAAAATAATTTTTATTGTCAATTTAAAAAAACAAAACTATTTACTTCATTAATGTTTAAAAAGATTACCGACTGTTAACATGAAATATGGTTAACACAAAATGTTTCAGTACTCTTCAAGTTCTTGTTAACAGGGTTCAACTGTACATTCGTACAATCAATAGTGTGCTTGTAACTTCTATACTGCTATGTCCAGGTAAATTGCAGTATCCCCAACAATGACTTGGACCTTTTTCACATAACTGCAACCAATAAGAAAGCATACTAAATGGCAATTTTTAAGGCAAAAAAGATCCAGTTCATTAGTGTGAATGCTGCAATTTTTCTGCAAGAGGCAGTATGCTCTGTTAAACTTTCAAGCAAGAAGACAATACAGCAGATTCTTAAGTATATAGAATATCTATTATAGTTCATTCGGAGGGAAAGATAGATTGAAAATAGTTCAATTATTTTATTAAAATCCTTTTAAAAAAGTGATTAGTTTACCCTCTAATGCATAAATATTTTTTTTTTCATCCCGAAAAAATATACCTATATGAATCTTTAATACTCATACATTATGGGAAAAATACTGAAAAAAAAATTAACTGCATTAGAATTTAAATAATTTTAAATTTTTTTCCATATTACAAAAACCAACTACAAAATTCAAATTTTGATAATAATGCTAGAAAAATACTAAGTATATTTCAAAACAACCCTCTTTAACTACAATTAATTTTTCAAAACAATTTATTTGTAATTTAGTATTAATATTATTATACTTTGAATACTGCCAAAAACGTAATTTCGTAACAGTTAATAACCTCACTCTTTAATTTTTAATACACTTTTACTACTGTCATCTATGAGGGTTATTATTAACTAAAACTTCAAAATGAAATGTAATAGATGAAAAAAACACAAATTTGTCGAGAGGGAGGTCTACTTTAATAGAATAAAGTGGATTATGTAACTTGTTACCAAACGGTAACAGTATGCATTAGAGGGTTAAGAAAGGAAATATGCATGTTTAACAGTTCTTAAATTTGTAACTGCTGCTTATAGTACATTTGAAGAGCTTAGTGGAAGAATGTGCTAGATGACATTTTTTTAAAAAATAGAGGTTTTTCTGTTGAGGAATATATTACTAACTACTTTAACGAGAACAAGTTTTCTGGTTTTCATTAGCTTAAAGTTTAGTACATTTTTTACAGTTTGGAAGTACCGTTTTCTACAGATAATGAGTGCAAACAATAAACTTTAAAGCTCATTTACTCGTTTTCACATTTTTGTCACTTGCACATTCTTCCACTAAGCTCTTCATTTGATTACTGCAATATATATATATCAACATTAACCAAATTTAAGAAGTGTCATTACTGTAGATTTTTAGGCTCTGACCTATCGTTGCAGAAATAAATCCCTCAATAACAAGCACAAATTTTAATATCCTTCCATAATTATTCTCATTTTTAAATAATTATTACAAAAAAAAGTAAATTGAAAACTGCAAGGTAAATTTAAAAAGTTTGTCTTGAAATAATATTGAAGAGCCCATGTAAGTTATATCTTTGTTGTATATGGACAAGTATATGGAATATCAAAATAGATTTACTTTTCTTTTTTAATTCTAATGCTTTGAATATTTGTGTACAACTTTTAGAAAGCAGTTCTTTTCATTTATAATAACATATGAAGTTGACACATTTTTGTTCTTGGAAATACATTAACAGTGACATAAAATATTTTTTTAATATTAATACACACCACCTATTTGTTAATGTTTATATAGATTCAAGGTTTTTAAAACTATAAACATTTAATTCACCAAAGAAATTGAAACAAAATCATTTTAAAAAACATTTTTTATTGAATACTAACTTACCGTATATACTCGTGTATAACCCGACTCCGTGTATAACCCGACCCCCCTTTTTTTAACCAGATATCCTTCAAAAATCGGTAACCCGTGTATAAGTCGAGGTAGGAAATAAGCTATAGCCTTCTGAAAAAAATATTAGAAGAAACCGGCTCATGACGGGACCGTAATTTTTTTTTACTTGCAAGCAAAATTTCAACCCCAACAAAAACAGGTTTCCGCTTTGTCCTTGACATTGCTGACATTGAATGGAGAAGCTAGGTTTAAACTATGTTCAGTGAAGCGTGAAGACCACGCTGCCGTGCTGCCAAGGTCACTGATTGACAACGTTTCTTGAAGACTGGTTGACTGAACTGCCATGTGCCAGAGCTACACGTGCAAATACGCATCACACAAAAACAGGTTTCCGCTTTGATGTCCTTGACATTACTGACCCTGAATGGAGAAGCTAATTTTAAACTATGTTTAGTGAAGCGTGAAGACCCCGCTGCCAAGGTCACGGACTGACAACGTTTCTTTACGCTTGTTGAAGCCTGGTTGACTGAACTACCCTGTGCCAGACCTACTAGTGCAAATACGCATCACGCCAAAAACTAACAATTAAGCACGTTTATGGTAGAGATTGTGAAAGATACCAATCTTATTTCATCTTTAGAATTTAACTGTTTTTGTCTCTTTATTTTTAATAGTTAGTAGTTAAACCTTAAGTTTGATCGAAATTTAGTTTTAGTTTAAGGATTTTTCCCCCTCGAAAATTTGATGTCTCGTGTATAAGTCGACCCCGTTTTTTACGGCACCAAATTTGACCAAAATTTCTCGGGTTATACACGAGTATATACGGTAGTACAATTTTGAAATTTACTTTATACAATTTTGAAAATTCATATAAAATACAATTGGTAAAATTCAAACTGCAATCACAGTATGATAAGGCTTCACAGAATAAAAAGCTACTTATATATAAACATAGTCACTTAAATTTATTATCTATAATCATAATTAAAATAGTTCTGTGTCAGCACTTAATTTCTTAGCTGCATTTATTATTAACAGAAAACCCTTATTTTTAGAATCTCTACCCTTTTTCACAGCTGGTTCAGTGTTAACATTTTTGTCTTTTTCATTATTAATTTTTAAAGGTGCATCACTGGTTTCAAAAGTACTAGTATATGCACAACTATTTACAGAATTACTGTCAAAAGATACATCAAAGCTGATACTTGTTTCCTTACAAGGTTCTTCTAAAGTACACTGTTCGTCTTTTTTGAGTTCTGAAAAACCATCGTATGATGCATCTTCACTGTAGATTTCAGGTAAAGGGTCTTCTGTATACCTGGAATACCAACTCAATATTAAAAATTATAATTATAAAATTTTAATAGAAACATAACTTTTAATTAATGCAATGTAATTAATATTGCAAAGAAATTGAATGTCTGCAATTAAGATGGGCACATTGGATCAAAGGGTGCATCAGATCATTGTGGATAACTGCTGACTAATAGTAGGAGGTAATAATTTTGCACCAAAGATAATGCCACAATGGACCCTCATGTACATATATTTCAAATATTATAATTACTGAAGAAAATAGAAAAATACTTTAAAAGGCAACATAAACATTTGGTTCTTAAGTAAGCAAGTGTAAAATTTGAGCTAAATGATAAGATACATTTCATAGTGCACATTATAAGCTTCAACAAATGGTGTAGAAATTAACCATAAAGTATCAAAAGTAAATTATAGAAAAAAATTCGCAAAATGAACTAGTGGGGCACATTGGATCAACCCAATACATTTAGATCTTAATGTCAATGGATTTATGTGGATACATAATAAGCAATAGTATTTTTTTTTTATATTTGCTTTATAAGAGCAAGTATATTTGATAAATATTGTTGTGGTACAGAATGATTAAAAATTATTTAATTAATTTCAAAACTTACATTTTAATCTTTAAAATATAATTTAATAGTTTAAGGCAGGGGTTCCCAACCGGTGGTATGCGTACCTCTGGTGGTATGCGGGGAATTTTTAGATGGTACGCGTGAATGATGTGAGCTGCATGATGCTATTAATAGTTTCAGTACGCATGAGCAGTAAGGAAGCAAACATATTACTCATTATTTTAAACATTAACGTTATTTCAAAGAGAAATCTTTAACTTCTGGATCGGATGTAAAATCTAGTACTCTTTGATCTTACTGCAAGCTCTGCCATTTTTGATGATATTTGTTAAGAGTTACTTGTGTGAGAGCGGATTTTATGAACTCTTGTTCATAAAAAATGTAGAGGCAGAATAAGCGTTGAAGAGGATCTAAGAGAGAAGATATGTTCCATTACTATTCCTAATGTTCATATTTGTATTGCAGCTTTGCAGCAAACAACAAGTTTCGCATCAAGACTAAAAAATTATATTTTGTATGATGATTAATTTTTTGCTGAGTTTGTATACTTTTTTATTTGTATGTTTTTAGACCTATTAACAAAACTGTAAATTAAAACCCTTTTAATCTTTTTATTTCTATTTTTTATAAACATGTTATAAATAAACAAATATATAACTATCAAATATGAAGATTTCTCAATAATTTAATTAAAAAAGCCTTTGAACAAATATTATACGTTTATTAAAATATTTAGGTTGGTGGTACGCTAAAATTTCTCAAAAAGTCAAGTGGTACGCTGGTGCAAAAAGGTTGGGAACCCCTGGTTTAAGGAATAAAAATATTTTGAACAAAATATTTAAGAATTTCAAACAAAATAACTAGCTTACTTATGCATATTTCAATAGGTTCTAAATGTCAATATTTAAAACAAAATTAAAGTTAATATTCTGAAGACCAGTTACTTGATCCAATGTCCCCTGCACTGGGGCAAAGGTAAATAACAAATAGTACTTTACTTTGTTATTTATAACTTTGTTTTTAGTAAATTGAAGTTCAAAATATATCAATATAGTGAGAGCTTAACAAAAGTATGCTCATAGCATTGGCTAACTAATGATAAAAAAAAACTCTTCTGAAAAGCTATTTGACATTAAAAAAAAATTAAGTACAAAAGTGATGTAATGTACTTCCCTATCTAAAACATTTTTTACTACGAAGCGATGAAAACATAATGCACATAAAGTATAGTAAATAGACTGATGTTTTAAATAAACACAAAAAAAGTCTTCAAGCAAGGTAAGGAATTAGAAAAAAAAGTTTTAAAGCATAAGAACTTATGCCTGACATTTTTTTTAAATAGTCACACATGCAGAACAGACAGCTGAAACTACCAAATCATAAATATATTATTTAGTGGTAAATTTAAATCTTATTGTGTTTCTTTCCCCTAGTTATTAATACGGTATGTTTACGCTACGTATTAGTTATGTTTAACATGCTCCTAGTTTTTAATTACGTAGTTCAGTTTTAAAAAATTACAAAATCGTAAAACAAAGGTAATACTTGAACAGTTACACATTTCAATAATTAAAAGTAGTATACTAGTTTAATATTGCACCTACAATGCATATGGCATACGCACAATGTTCTCAAAAAGTAATGGTCACATTTAAAATGCTATTTATCCAGTCAAACAAAATGTTTTTCCCCCAAGTCCTTCCAGTTTATGTTATTAATGTAATTATGTACAAAACACTAATGAAAATATGAATAAACATTTTTTGGGATCACCATGAGTTAAAAAAAAATTAAACCTTTTAGAATACAAACAAATCGCTCTAACATGGTTCTTCTAACAGAAAAAGGAGGATACACTGACATGGCAACAAAGTATTTTGAAGGAAAGAGTATTATTTTGGTTAGCCAGGCAGGGAAGTTGCAAGACATGCCACACTGAACCGAAGGGACTAGGTTTCAACCATTGTGGTCTGATGTGCCTATGCGTGACGAGTCTCAAGGCAAGAAAACAGCTAGTCCAATAACTTGGTGCATTTTTGAGATTCAATCTACTATTACTATAGTTCTGTGACTTATCATTCTTTCAAAAAAGCATATTCAATTTTATTGGCTACTTAAATATAATCTTTTTTTACAGAAATGCCATAAATATTGCAGACGAAAATGAATACAACATCAATGTTATCTATCATTAAATTAAAAGCAATATCTTTGTTCAAAACTTTTAGGTTAAATTTTTCTTTAGACATTTCATTTCATTCAGAGAAAAATACAATGTATCAAAATAAAAGTAAAAATATAATAGTTGTTTCACAGCATTTATTTCAAATGTAAAATTTTATCTCATTGCGCTAACGATAATATCAAGAAATCAAATGCTGGACATGTGTCTTAAATCTTTCAAAACAAAATTTATGACTAAGAAATGGTCTAAAACAAATTCTTTCCTAAAATATTATTTTGCAAATTTTAGATGATTGACATAAATTACACAACACAATGTTAAACAATTATACTACTGTTCAACTAAAAAAGAATGATACAACTTAAACGGTAGAATTTTAAATACAAAAATAAGAATTATTGTGAAGTATATAATACAGGAAATATATACAGTTATCAAAATGAAGAGGAAAATTGGTTTACATACATCATCACTCTGCTTAATAAATAGTATGTCTACAAATCAAGCTGTGTTCTAAATATTGTATTATGAAATAATATATATGATATGGCAAGGAAGTAGTATACAGCATAAAAACTTACTTCCGTTTTTTGTTTGGCATACATGAAGAAGTTTGATTGTTTAGAGAAGAAGGCCTATCATTCCATTTATTCTCTATAGAATCATTGAGAATATTTTTGAAAGCATCATTATTTTCATCTACAGAATCCTATAATAGAAAAAAATAGTGATAAAATACATATAATAAAATAAAATTTCAACCCTGAAACATGTTACATGCATTTTAGATTGTATAAAATTGCCTTTAAATATTAATCAAGTTATTAAATGAAATGTAAAATGTGTACTTTTTCATATCAGAATATTTTTCTTGAAAATAGTTTTATCTGTTAGTGGGCTCTAATCCCTGATCTGATAGCTAACACTTCAACCTCAAACAATTTACAAAAACATACTGATATTGCTTCATTATTACAGAATTTTTCCATTTCAATTATCAACAGGTAGTTATGACAACCATTTATCACCTCACACAATAAATTTTTTGGGAATTGGTCTTGGACTATATATAAGGGGTGAACCTCTTGATCTCCTCATGGAACAAATATCTACCCATGCAATACCATAAATTAAAATTAATAAACATAAAAAGACACACAAAATTATAGTCGAAATTATACTAAGTTATAGTATAGTAATTATAGAAAGAAAATGATAGACCAGAATAAAATATAATTGCCATGATTTAATTCTGAACAATTTGAAGAAGGAAAAAAAAACGTTTTAACTTTCAAAAATTCTTTCATAGCCCAAGTACAAGAATGTGAGCTAGTCAACTAAGCATTTTATGGCACTTTTTCCTTTATTGGATAGGTTTGGGATGCCATAGTTTTAAAAGTAATTGGTAAAATGTAAAAAACAAAACAATTATTCTTTTTTTACGAACAGAAGATACCCACCAAATTTCAATAACATTTGGGTGTCAACTCCTGAACGATTTGACATGGAATAGCACATATGTAAGTCAGAATATAAGTTTTTTAAAAAAATATTATTGGAAATATAAAATCAAATTATACTTTTCATTATCCATGAAAATACAAACACCCAAGTTTTCAGTATTATACTTTGGAAGAAAAGATTTTTTTTCTTCACTATTTACAAAGAAGATATTATTGCAAAAAAAAACTAACTGTTTGAATAAGTAAATGAAGGTAAGTATTTTTTTAAGGTGCATGGTTATAAAGAAGATAATTACAAAAGGTATTACTTATTGAAATATCAGTTATAAAATAAAAGGCTGCTCTTAACAGTCGCAACAAACCAAAGACAAAAGTTCAGTAACAAACACTTCCAGAGTAATTTGATATGTGAATTGGACCAGAGTACTCAATGTAGCTTAATTTAAGCAAACATAATTTTCCCTGAGAAAAACTGTAAAGAATATCCCACATGCAAACAACAAATTTTCTAGATTAAAAAAAATGAATCCATAATAATTAGGTAATAAAATATGTGCCAGCAATTATGTGAGCTTAAGCATTAAACTCAAATGTTTAACCAATTGAAGAAATTAAAAACATAATTTTTTTAAAAAAATGTTAAAGAATTTGTTGGAAAAGAAAGATTTTGTAATCGCTATAATTAAAAAAAATAACAAAAACATAAACATTTTAAATCATTCTTGTTAATTAATGAAATTGTTGCATATTTTTGAGTTTTGTAGCATTTCAAATTTAACAAAATGTTATTTTTAATGCAATCCTGTGTTAACAAACAATCCACTATAACGAAGTACTTTTCTGGTCCCTTGTAATTTGTTGTAACGGAAATTTACTGTATAAGTCATTGCACATATTACTGTAGAGCTTTTGCATTAAAATAGCATGTAATTAACAAAGTTGTATGACATGTTACGTACATTGTTACAGTAACATGACATACAACAATACAACACTGGGGGTTCAGAATACAAATTATCTAGCCATAAGGTAAAAATAAAATAAATTAAAAAAACATGTATTATTCAGGGCTCGAAAATTATATTGCCCGACATGCCCGGGGCATGTAAAAATTCCAATAGGGCATGTATTTTTTCGCCTCACATGCCCGACTGGGCATGTAAACATTTCATCAAAAATACCTTTCCATAAATTTAAACATTTTGCATTTTTATAAATCCCCAACATATCCATTCGTTGCTTCTTGAAAATAGATAATTTTAATCTTAAGTCGAAATTTGTCACTTCACAATGTTGTCATGGCATCAAATAGAAATTCATCAATAAAATTCTGGTGGGCGCTGGGAAATTTCACCACTTTCAACAATTTTCGAATTTCTTGTTACTTTGGCAAGGTTTCTTAAGGTAAAATAGTTTGATATATTTTTAATTAACATTGATAAAATATTTAATTTTCACAAAATTCTCTGGGAAAACCTGGTAAAGTCAGAGAATTTGGTTTTCCAACTTACATAATGTTACAGTTTATTTCGTGAAATAAGCATACTGCTTTTAAAAAAAGTGATGCGTCCAATTACGCATTTTAGTTTCAGCTTTCTTTTCCCGCTCGGCCTGCGCTTGGGCATGTAAAAATTATATTCGGGCATGTATTTCTAAGTTTAACATGCCCGACAGGGCATGTAAAAATTTTGAGATTTTTCTAGCCCTGGTATTATTATTTGTGTAACTATATATATAACTAGATATATAGTCCTATAACTATAAGAAATACAATAAAAACAGATACTAACAAACAAGGAGTCTTCGTCAAAGCTCTCGTTGTTTTGTTGAAGCATTTTGTCTTGCTTTTTTTGTCCATCTTCAAAGTTAAGTTGTTGGACATTTATGCGACAATCTTTTGCTGATCCAATAAAATAAGCCTATCAAAGAAAATAAAAAGGCTTTAAGCAAAAATTTAAAAATCATAAAAGAGGGGAAAATGTTTTTTCACAGGTCCTGAATTGACTTGAGTCATTCATTTGCATTTTTTCCCTTGTTATATAGAGCAAAATAATTTACCACATATTCTATTGAGAATTTTTTCTAATTATGTGAAAATGAAGAGTGCAGTTGCAAAACTCGCATTCTCCAAAGTATGACCAAAATATCGGGTGAAGTACCTACTTGAATTTTCTATCATGACCGTCAATACCATTCAATACCATTGTTAATGGCAATGGAATGGGCCTCATATCTTAGTTACACTTTGGATGATGAAAGTTTTGCTATTAAACCCTTAAAATAGTTATTTATTGAACAGAAGAATAAAGTTATTTTTAAAAAAATAGGGAGTTAAGAAACATATGGCTTCAGGAGTAAGGGCTTTTAAATACCACATATTTTTAAAAAAATTGCATTGACTAAAGTTCGAAACACCTTAGTTAACTATTTATTAACTTCTTTTGTTCATGTTACATAAAGGCATTGATTAGTTTATTGAGTATTTTGTGACTTCAATAACTTTCTTCTACTAATGACCACTTTTAAACAAAACCCTCAGTGACCCAGCATGTATGGTTGTTCCGATCCTTGCTTGCCATGCGAGTGGGCCCAGGTTTGAATCCCCAATAAGACATGAATATACCTGAGTATATGCGAAGAACATGCTCCTTAAATCTGTGGGTTCGAAACTCCTGTAGGCAGTCATAACCCACTATCATAAATTCAGAATGTCTAGAGAAAATTGCCACTCCCCTCCAGTAACTTGAAAAAAAGTACCATCTCGGAGCAGAAGTCAGACTTCCAACCCTCATGGGTGATCAAAGCTTTGTGCCAATGGAAGCGACTGTACCCCTTCGGCCTTCTAGGCGTTGCCCTGAAGGAACATGTCAACAACAACAAACAAAAATCTCTAGATCTGTATTTACAACTTCTGCAGCACTGTTTTTTTTATTATTTGCAAAATTATGCTGTGTCATTGGGTGAAAATATTGCTAAGCAACATTAAACAGTAAACTGGAAAGTTTGCAATAACCCTTTCCAGTGCGCAATTTTATACATGCAACAAACGAAGGGAGCATTCAAAGTAATACTTGAAGAACACAAAGCGTATGTTTAAAAACAAGATAGTTTTGAAATTTTTAGTCGATACACATTCTTGGGAGTTTAATTCAATTTCTCTGTTGTTTTCATTTTGGTTAAAAATTCTAGCATTGGGGAACTTGACTTTTACGAAACTTATCATATTCTTAGAATCCACCTTAACTTGGATAATTTCTGCAACATACCTGAGTTCTGATTAATTTGGAAAAGCCTCACAGCAACAGAATAACATTTCATTTCTCTTACTCACTATCCCCTCCCTCTACACAAATTTTTCTGGATATGTTTCTCAGGTTCACATCGTTGACTGTTTTCAGTTTTGAAAGTTTAAATTAGCACAGTTTTTTTTAAGTCTGTAAATTTATGTATAAAGGCTATATTTACAGCAAAAATAATTTTTGGAGCTCTTAAAAACCACCAAATGTTCCTAAATAATGTCGCCAACCAAAGAGTGCCAGATACTGGGAATAGACCAAACTATTCATAGGGCAAATTGTTTGCTGAAATAACTGGTTAAATTCTACTTTAGCATTATACCCACCGTTTGGTAAGTTGGTGAATCAATCATAATTTGATTGATTCTTTGAAAATTGTCAGGATAGTATATCATAAATAAATGCCTAAAATGTAAATAAAATGCAATATACTTATAAGTAATCATGTTAATTATTTGCATAGTATTTCCTTATTTGACACCAATTTTCGGATTTGCAACAAGGGGTTCGCTAAAATAGGATTTTACCCAAAAAATAATTCTGTAATGTCAACAACATAATTAAACCCGTCTAACTTGCATCAGCAGCTTTTTTTAATTGCAAATAACAATAAAGCATTAAAATAAAGAACGGTTTTAAATAATACTTATTATAAATAACTCATCTTGACACACATTTTTTAATGACTGTTTTTCTCCACAGACTTTGCAATGCCATGTCTTAGCTTTTTTCGTTTGATGTACTTGAAATTTTTCGCAACTGTAACAACGAAGTATTTGAAATTCTTGAGGCATTGTATACTATTCAAAGCTTTTGAAAGAAAGAAAGTATACAAAATGTTAATGAACTTATAAAGAAATAACCTAAAAAATTTCCCCTATAATGCAACAATAATTTAAATATTCCAATTAAAGAATGAAGTAAACATCGAATTTGTTTTGGTTTTCCATTTTGAAAATTTTCTGGAGAAGAAGTGGAGTTATTCTTATGCTGGTTCTAAAAACTATGAAAAAGACGCACTACTTATAGCCCTCATTTTAATAATATAATTTTAATATTTAATTATATTATTATTAAAATGATTAGATTAAATGAATGATTAGATTCAAATTAAAATAATAATTTATTTTAATCTGCATTTTTCAGGTTTTGATAGCAATGAAAGTGGAGAAGTTAAAAATTTACATCGCTGTCGATCGAAGTTATCGTTGCACTTCACGTATCAAAGTTATGAAAAATAATTTTTTTCTAAAAACGAACAAAAAAATTCACTTTTTTTTTTTATATATATTTATTCATAAAGCGTTGCGAAAATGACACTTTACGTGCTTACATCACAAACAGTGCCGAAAGAGCTCACTTTCGGAACTATAGTGCGGTAAAGTAAATAAGATCATCTGATTGGTAGAAAAACAAACGATGTAAATATTTCCCTGGAAACCAAAGGATGTCATGGATCTTTATTATTTCGATCGGTTGATTACTTTTGCATTTTCTAATATATCCATGGAAACTACAAGTACTGCAAACATTATTAAAGGAAGTTAAATAATACAAAAATAAGAACACAAATTTCACGCCAAACAACACTTTTCTGGAAGACGATTCAGCGAAGCTTCCTTAGTTTTCAAATGTAATCTGGAAATTAGCCGAACATAATTTCAAATTCGTTTTCACCCATGTTCGGTAGCACTGATTAATATAAATAATTCAAAATGAATATTATTTTAAAACTTTTCTCTCACTACTTTGCTTTTACCCTAGTCTTGAAAAAATTTCCGAGAAAAAAAATATGTTACACGTTCTCTATGTTCTATATGTGTAATAATGTATGCATATAATGTTCTATAGCTAGTTTTCTTTTATATTTTATCTTTGCATATTTTACTACCAAAAAAACTGCATGAGAGCCCTCCGGTAATTGATTGGTCGGTCTCCCGTGATCTCAAGAGAAGCCTTTTAATTTTTTTTAGCCTACTTTTCTTTTTTTTTTAATTCGAAGAATTAAAAAAAATGAAAAAGTAGGTATTGACATGCGGTCGATGTCCGTCCGTCCGTCTGTCCGTACCCCCCTTCCAAAATCAGTTCTATCTATCCGATCTTAAAAATTCTTTTTTTATTAGAAAGGTATAACCTCAGACACCCAACTTTCATACTTTTTGTCCGTCTGTCTGTGCGATAGGACGGACATAAATCTACTATTTGATGACAAATTTCCCATTGAATTAGCATTGAAATTCAATTTCGAGTCATTTAGATCGCTGAATTTAACTACAAATGCTACGGACAAGTGAGATACGTCAAAAAATTCAGCGCATCGAAATTAGAATACATTGAAAATTTCAGAAAAGAATTCGAATTCGAAGTACTTCAATTATTTAAAAAACGTCAAAATTTAATGCTCATTTAAAAAGTATAGGAAGCTATTTTTATTAGATTTAAATCACCATTGATATCACAACAATTGCTTGAGAAACTTTAATTCTTTTAGACAATAAACTAAAATAAATTTATTTTTGAGACATCGATCAATTTAAGATGACGTCAATATATATTTCACTACGAATCTTTGTATGATGATATAAATTGTGTTCATTCTATTTAAAAGCGAGGAATATTACATATTTATTCTTTGAAATATAAATTTTTGCAAACGATTTAAGTTACAATTATTTAATTTTCGAAATAAAAGGAATGAAACCAGCTGAATTTAGCAAGTAAATGTTTATTGAGGAGTATTTTTTCGGTTTTTGTTCTACGAAAAATTAAATATTTATTTATAATTGAAAATAAAGCTGTGTTTAGTGCTGTGTTTAGTGAAAGTTGCTGTGTTTAGTTAGATGCTGCGTTTAGTGAAATTTATTTTAAATTTAATGTGGAAAAACGGTTGTTGATGTTACTTACTGTAACGAACCTAGTTTTTTCAAGATAAGAATTTTAGTAAGTATTTAAGTAACAGGAGAGTAGGCTATTTTAGTTCTTTTAGAACCTCTTGTTATTAGAATTAAATCACCATTGCCATCGCAACAATCGCTCGAGAAACTTTAATTCTTTTAGACAATGAATTAAAATAAATTTATTTTTGCGACATCTATCAATTTGAAATGACGTCAAATATATTTAACTTCGAGTGTCTTTGTATAGTGGTATGCAATGTTTTCATTCTATTTAAAAGCGAGAACTATTACATATTTATTCTTTGAAATATAAATTTTTGCAAACGATTTAAGTAATAATTATTTAATTTTCGAAATAAAATAAATAAAACTAGCCGAATTTATAGCGGGTAAATGTTTAATATAGAATTAATGCTGTGTTTGGCGCCTTTTTACCTGTGGAAGCGGATTAAGTGACAGATTCTGCTACAAACCTACTTGTTAATTTACATTTCCTATTTTAAGTGAATTTTGAAGTAGTTTTATGGTTTTTGTTCTGCGAATAATTAAATATATATTTATAACTGCAAATAATCATGTGGACGATAAGTAATATTTATTTTATTGGCGATAGAAAATTAATGAAAATAATTGCTTTAGAAGTTGAAATTATAGCTGGATGCTGTATTTAGTGAAATTTATTCTAATGTATATAAATTTAATGTAGAAACGGTTGTTGATGTCACTTACTGTAACGAACCTAGTTTTTTCAAGATAAGAATTTTAGTAAGTATTTAAGTAACAGGAGAGTAGGCTATTTTAGTTCTTTTAGAACTTCTTGTTATTAGAATTAAATCACCATTGCCACAGCAACAATTGCTTGAGAAACTTTAATTCTTTTTGACAATAAATTAAAATAAATTTATTTTTGAGACATCGATCAATTTAAGTTGACGTCAAATATATATTTCACTACGATATTTTGTATGTTGATATAAATTGTTTTCATTCTATTTAAAAGAGATTAATATTACATATTTATTCTTTGAAATATAAATTTTTGAAAACGGTTTAAGTAATAATTACTTAATTTTCGAAATAAAATAAATGAAACTAGCCGAATTTAGCAAGTAAATGTTTATTGAGGAGTAGTTTTTGGGCTTTTGTTCTACGAAAAATTAAATTGGAAAAACGGTTGTTGATGTCACTTACTGTTACGAACCTAGTTTTTTTCAAGATAAGAATTTTAGTAGGTATTTAAGTAACAGGAAAGTAGGCTATTTTAGTTCTTTAAGAACTTCTTGTTTATATATTGACGTGTTCAAGAGAGCAAGTTAATTTATACACATTTCTTCTTTCTTTTTGCTTTTCTCATGTTTAATCATTTTCGAATGACTTCGTAATAAGTATTCAGTAGGTTTAATGTGCCTTCAAAAATTAGATTTTTATTTTTCGTTGGAAAAAAAAAAGTTCGAAATAGGTAAGAAATTATAACCTATTTTTTTAAAACAATATATACGAATCTAAATTAATAAAAAAAACCCTAATTTTGCTTAATTTTAAATAGAAAATGACGAATGTTAATTTTACAATTGAATTGCGTGTCTAAGCTACTTTTCTACAATTTCATGAAGTAATTAATTTTTCACCTTTCATTGCATCACGAAACACACACTACCCTCCTAGCGGTAAGGAAAGATAATTGCAATATGAAATAAATTTATTTCCATCCTCATTTTTTTTATTAAATACAACTTTACACATTTGTAAGTGTCGTATTAAAAAAACTAAGTGGAGGACGGAAAAGAAAATGATGCACTGAAATTACAAACTCGTTCTATGAGATTCACCATTATATCTGACTATCGCAACTTTTTGCTTAGAAATAACAAGAGACAGTTGCTATGTTTACGTCACAGGTAACGACTTGACTTCATTTGCTTGAAGTGGGCTGAAACTCGTGCGAGTTCTCAATCGGACGGATTATTTATTAATTTTAAATTAATGAAAGACGTCTACTATTTTTTAATTATTTTTAAAACTTTTATTTAGTGTAAATATGCCAATTGTTTATTTCATTATGCTAGAAATTTTTTTTAAAAATGCAAAGCCAAAGATTTAAAAGTTTAACCAAGTGAATAACTACAGCTACTTTCTACAACTCAACCCTGTGTTTGCTGTTTGCAATTTCTTGTTCATCGTCGTTCTTCGTCGCTGCGGCGTGAAGAGTATAAATCTATATCCATCGTATAAAAATAGTTATTTAAACAACTTCAAAAATGGTTCAAAGAAAAGTAAGTTGCATATTCCTTCGTCTTATTTCATTATTTTCTCAATTTTTGTAGTCGTGTGCGTAAAGTTGTATTTCAGCGTGTCGAGTGTATGTATGGGTTATAACCCTTGATACTTCCTATTCGTTTACAGTCTTTTAATTGCTTAAAAAGTTATATCAATTGAAATGGTTAATCATATTCGTATTATTTTCAGAATATTAAAGGAAAGAAGGGCAAGAAGAAGGTAGCAGCGGCACCTCTGGTCGCCAAGAAAATCGAGCAAAGAAGAACTGTAAACCCCCTGTTTGAAAAACGTCCCCGAAACTTTGGAATTGGTGAGTGGTTAGACGCCAGAGGCGATCGACCTATGATGCAGATTTATTGAAAGTAATAAGCTGAATTATCTAACTTCATTTCGTGTAACTTGCGAAACGAGTTGAATACAATCAAAGCAAGTTATTGACCTGTGATGCGGCAGAGTAATTGTTACAAAAATCCTCAAATTAATCTTTGGAAGATTTACGCATTTTTTTACAGGAATAAGTAGATTAGTGAGTGGTTAGACAGACCTATGATGCAGATTTATTGAAAGTAATAAGCTGAATTATCAATAGTTAAAGACAGGATAAGTAATCGTAACTTTTTAGACTAAGAATTCAGCTTGTTAATTTCTTATTAGAGAAGAACTGCTAGGTCCTAGCTACTCTGAAGATAAGGTATGTTGCTCTATGTTCACTCTTTCTTTTAATCAACTATAACTTGTCAATTTCTTTAGAATGTGTAACTCCTAAAGAAATATTTGCTTCCTAGTTATGTTAAAAGCATATAGTTTAATGTTAATTGTACTAAGCACTTAAATTAATCATGCAATTGTTGAGTTGTATGCCACAAATTTGAAATAAACTATAATGATTATATTAAGCACTTAATGAATAAGTTCAGCATTTCATTCTAATGATACTGTAATTTAAACCTCTTTATTCAGAACTGGGGCTGGGGAACCCAGTCGGTTAAGCACTCGCCTAGCATGCGAAAGGTCCCAGGTTCGGGCATCGCCAAAATAACTGCCGACCTAAAAACGGCCCGTGCAGCTAAAAATTTGACGAATAATACCCTGTGTAAGGGAGTGCACGTTGAATATCCTTCAAAGTCCTAACGCTGCGTACGATGTCCCCCTTATTGGTTGCGTTGGGTGCCTATTATTCAGGTGTCGGCTCGTCACTTGACGGTGGTTCTAAAATATGACGCCCGTCTCCAATTGCCCTTGTGTAGCTCTAGGGAGACAATAAGTCAAACCAAATCTATTTAGCACTAATAGATGAAATGCCTATTGTGCTTGTCGCTCTTTGAAAGCAATTTATCGTCTGCTCCTGCAAAGGCTGTATCCAATATTGCAAAATTTTAGCACCTAATCATCAAGCCAATTCAACCCATGTGATTTTCATTAACCTGGTTGTGACTTTTCAGGCCAGGACATCCAGCCCAAGCGCGACTTGAGCAGATTCGTGAAATGGCCCAAGTACATCCGCCTCCAAAGACAAAGGGCAGTCCTGTACCAGCGATTGAAGGTGCCCCCTCCCATCAACCAGTTCACACAGGCCGTTGACAGGCAGACAGGTAAGTTTTCTATTTTTTTTACTTGATTTGGGAGTTCCATTAACTTTAAAAAACTCCCTAAGTTATAAACAAGTTGGTTTGTTACAGAATGTCACTTGCACAGTCTCCACACAACATTTTACGCTCAACAAGAAACACACTAATACCTCAGAAAGAAATTCGTTCTAATTAGCAAAAATTAATAATTTTCTTAAGTCTTTTGCAGATTTGCTAATTTTTTTAAAGCTCCAAGAATAATGATGGATGTTTTTAATAAATATCTTTTTGCAGTCACAAGTTTACATTTTGAAAAATAAATAAGTAAAATTGTTGCTTTAAAAATAAAGGCGAAATTTTGCAATTTTTTATACAAATTAAATTTTTTTTTATGAATCTTCATGTATATATAATGAACCATCAAAATAACCTATTGTGCGACAATCCAACTAACTTATTACAACAATCCAAATTCATTTATATCGCAAATATATGTTTTTCAAGAATTTTATTTTAAACAAAGTTTCTTATGTTTGATGCAATGGCAACAGTGAAAATATTGAATATAAATGGAATTTGCATGTTATTTCAATGTAGATAAAATTTTTAGTTATTTAATTTTAAAACAAACTTCTAATTTAATTTTTTTATTGAAGTTTGGAATAACTAAAAAAGCAGTTCTGGATCACCTTTACTGTACGGTAACTATTGGTGCGATTTTCAGGTTTGGCGATAAATAGTTTTTGTGGCAACCTGTCTGACTTTGACCGAAACCCATAACGATCAGTTGGGTTGCCGGAAAACATCAGCGTTGTGAGGAGAGCATCACGTCAAAAGTCGCCAGAATACAGACTTTTGGCCCGATTTCGGAAAGTTCGCCAATAGTTACCGTACAGTAATTTCTACTGCAGTTATATTTGAAAAATTAATGGAAAAAAATAATGTCTTAGTGATTTGTAGCTCTTGATATTGGAGTTTTCAAGGACATTAATGTTGTTCAAGTACATTTTTTCAACTATTAATTTTTTGTAGAAGTGATCTTGAATGTGCAATTTTTTTGACAGCAATACATCCCCCTTGCAATTCCGATTAAAATATTTACATGTATAAATCTCCCCAGCCACCCAGCTGTTCAAGCTCTTAGACAAGTACCGCCCCGAGTCTGATGCAGCCAAAAAAGAGCGCCTGATGAAGAGAGCCGAGCTGAGAGCCCAAGGAAAGGAAGATGTCCCCACCAAACGAGCCCCAGTTGTCAGGCAGGGTGTTAACACTGTCACCACCTTGGTTGAACAAAAGAAGGCACTGCTGGTTGTCATTGCCAATGATGTTGACCCCATTGAGGTAGGTTGAATTTAATGTGTATTTTTATTGTAAAGGTTTCATGATGGTCACCATAATTAAATTTAGTGTGCCCTTTTTGTATTGGCATGTAATTAATAGACAGTCCCAAAAATAGTTCAGTACTTTACCTTTGTGAAAAAATGTCGGAAACTGAATACGGGATCTCGCCTGTTTTAACCTCGGAACTGGTTGTGGATATCCCAAAATGTTAGAGCATCCAGAAGCCTGCAAGGCGAGATGATTGAGTCTGCAATAATCATCCCAATCTCTACATCAACAAATATCCCCTAATTTGTTGAGATTAGAAATCACCATACACCCGCTTAGAGTCAGGATACACTTTTAGCCCAATTTGCCCCAATCGTGAGGGTGGTTTTACTCTTGCCAAATGGATTAATTTCCTGTGGCATGGAACCCATCGATTTGTATGCCATCCTTTTGGAGCACATGCAGCATTTACGGGCTTCGCCTAGTACTGGGTACCCAAACAAGGGAATGGATTCTGTTCCGTGTCCCACATTTTTCACAAGGGTCACCTAAATTTTGTGAACGATTGTAATTAGGTGGGGCATATACCTATGAAAACAACTAAAAGGATTGACTGATTTTTGAAAAGAAATAAAAGTTTATAGCCTTTGTATTTATTATTTTTTGTAAGCTTTGACACTTACATTTTTATCTTCCTCAGTTCAGTGAATGTTAGTACCCACAATACAAGCTTCTTTTGACGCATTTTTGCTAAAGTTAAAAGGAAATCTGAAATTTTGTCTTTAAACAACTTTAGGATACTGTTCCCTTGCTAGTAAAATGTGATTGCCAAGTGTAAAATTGTTAAATATTAATGTATTGTCTTCAAAGTCCTGAGCTTGGTTTCTTCTATTGAAATCTAGCTCATTTAGTTTGTAGTAATTTGAATAGTCTGCAGCTAGCTCCAAAATTGGTTTCTTTGACCTTTCTTGGCGTTCCCAAGCTGCATAAATTATATGTATCAGTGCTATGCTAAGTACTCTCTGTGAGAATTTCAGCACGACCTGATAATACAAATATTTATTTTCATTCAAGAATAATTTTTTTGTTAATATACTATGCTTGGTTTTAATTTTAAACAAGCTCATTATAATGATTTAAACTGAAATTTTGCAGTCTAGCTCCAGGTTTAGTTATTCTATTTCTTGGCGTTCCCAAGCTGCATACATTAAATGTTTCAGTGCTATGCTAGCTACTCTTGTGAGGATTTCAGCACGAACTGTACCTACATTAGAATTTTAAGTAGCTTTATCGTTTGTTAAAGAGTTATAGCTGGTTGTTTACTTCTTCCATCCCAATGTTCAAGGATAATTTTTTGTTAATATACTATACTTGGTTTTTTATTTTAAACTAGCTCATTTTAATATTTGGCAGTCTAGCTCCAGGTTTAGTCGTTCTATTTCTTGGCGTTCCCAATCTGCATACATTAAACGTTTCAGTGCTATGCTAGCTACTCTTGTGAGCATTTTAGCACGAACTGTACCTACATAAGAATTTTAAGTAGCCTTATCGTTTGCTAAAGAGTTATAGCTGGTTGTTTACTTCTACCATCCAAATGTTCTTTATTAAAGTAATATTTTAAAGCCAACTTAGTTTTTATTTTTTTTAATCCATGTTTTAGTTTGTTTTACTTTAAACATTTTCCTCTAACTTGTCAATATTTAATGATCATATCTTCTAAATTAATTTCATTATTAACTCTTACAGTTGGTTCTTTTCCTGCCTGCCTTGTGCAGAAAGATGGGCGTCCCCTACTGCATTGTGAAGAACAAGTCCAGACTGGGCCGTGTTGTAAGGAGGAAGACATGCGCCTGCATGGCCTTGAGCACAGTCAACTCGTAAGTTTCTTATGATATTTGCGATTTTGTGTTTGGTTGCAGTACAGCTCCAGAAAGAGATCTCCTGTCCTTTCTTGGCGTTTCCATCTGCATACATGAAATGTTGCAGCGCTATGCTGAATGTTCTATTGTGAATGTTTACGCACGATCTGTAGCCACAATTTGTTAATGGTGTATATCTGTTGAATATGATGTTTAATGCCTATCTGTGTATTTTATTTTGTATGATTTTGTGAAGGTATCGCACTGTGCGTGAAAAAGTGACCTATAGGTAAAAAGCTAGTCAGGAAAAAATCATTTGAATTTTATTAACTCTCAATTAGAGAAAATAAAAGGATCTGCTAACTGTTACTGTATCTATTGTACGAACAATTAAAAAAAATTGTAATCGATCGATACATAATTAAATTTAAATATTTTAGCAGAAGTCATTTGTCTGATGTGTCAATAAGTTTAGCTAATAAAAAAACTGATCGGCGTCGGGAACACTTTGCTAATATTAATTAACATAATAGATACATTTTTTAAAATACTTAAATAATTTCTAGCTAATTTTTTTTAAAAAAAATTATACTATTGTTTGCTTAGAGGTTTCATATACTTCTCGTTAGCTGATTCGAAAAAAAAAGTTTATATTACAGGGTGGTAACAGAACCTGGAAATATCAGGGAATTCTCAAGGAATTTTTCAAATTTTGCAAAATATCAGGAAATTTTTTCCATTTTGGATTACAGAAACAGCAGGTTTAGGTTCTTGTGATCACTACTAACGGACACTGATAAAAAAAATAAACATGATTCTCTAAACTCAGATTTTCGGAAATGTAGAAAAAATAGGCTAACCCATAATCCGGAAACTATTTCAGCGATGTTTCGATTAAATTTTTTATACAATATTTTTGTAACCACCCTGTATTAGTTGAATCAGATAGAATATTATGAAGATGTTAGTTAAATGAATAGTTAGTTAGTTAGTGAAATAGTTATGTTTATTTTCCTTCCATATTGCTGTTAACATTTATTGCCATTTTCTTAAATTCTCCATTTTTTTTTAGTGAGGACAGAAACCAACTTAACAAGTTAGTAGAAGTCGTCAAGACCAACTTCAATGAAAGAGCTGATGAGGTAGGTGTTTGTTTCTGTTTATCCTACATTTAAACTTCAATAGACCACCCCCAATAAACCAGCTTATTACAGAATGCCATGGAATAATTAATCAAAGAAAATTTTAATACATTTAGCATTACTTCTGCAAAAGGTTTACATTAACTTAGAAATCTCTTTTCAGTTTATTAATGGCATACATTTTGAAATAATTTTATGGTGCAATCTATAATTTATTTTAGAAATAAATTTGTGCACTTGCGCATTTAATTAATCCTATGTGAAAAGTGCACACCCAAACATAAGTAGTTTATTGTCAACCTTCGAGTTTTAATTAAATATTTTTCGAGATGCAATTTATGGAGTAGTGAAAAACTGTTAACTTGTCTTGTGAATTTGGGATTTTTTGAATTTTGACAGAAACCCTGTTTTTTGTTTTTAGTTCATATTCTTATTTTCCTACAACTCTTGGTTTAGATATGTGAAGAAATAACTTACCTTAAAAGTATATTTTAAAAGATATTGCATTCAAATTTCATGCTTGCTAAAATAAAACAAATCCTTATTTTTGGTCTGATTCCGAGAGTTATGGAAACTGTTAATTTCAGTCATGAAAAGCCATGAATTTGCAACATTTTATTTTGGCAAAAACCCTGTATATAGGATTGCTTTTCATTTTACGGCATTGTTGTAGTGTAATAATTTTTTTACTTTGCTTTATATACTTGATTTTTGGTGGGCCAATAGATTGTTTTTCTCTTTGTAGATCCGAAGACACTGGGGCGGTGGTCTCTTGGGCTCCAAATCCCAGGCCCGTATCACAAAGATCGAGAAAGCAAAGGCCAAAGAACTGGCCCAGAAAACTGGTTAAGAACTGTAGTGATGCTAAAGTGGAATAAATTTGAATATAAAGAATTTGTTTTCAATCTTTTTCTTCCTGACTTCATACCTATTTCCCAAAGATTTGTTAGTGTTTGATGAATAAGATGACTTTGAATGTTAGTGTATATTCTGCTACAGTCATTACAATATTTGCACTTTTAAAATAATGAAGATAATCTTTGTCCAGTCACATCTCTTATGTGAACATTTTTGCATAGTTTGCTATCGATTAACCTCACCTTGATGAACCCTTACAAATTACAGCTATTGAAAGAAATATTGTGTCATTGAATTGTTTCAGTCTTGTAAATTCCTATAGAATTTTTTTTAAGAAATCAAATCAATCTTGACTTTATTTTTTGAGTATTGGCTATTTATAATGTAGTCTGAATTTAAGGGATTTCTAGTAGATTTCTGTAGTCTGGATTTAAGGATAAACTAGTTCGGATGCATTGGGAACCCCAAAAATGTGGTCAGGCCGTGAACGAGTGTTTCCCGAACAGGTTTCGAGACCGGTTATCTTCACTTTCGGAACAACGTCACTCGGAACTATGACGTCAAAAATTTCGTCCCCGAGCGTGTTTAAGAGAGCTTCTTTGGCCTTAGTATTTGAGTGGGCCGTGATTGTTGCCAAAGAGGCCTGGTGCAGGCAGATTCCTATGCATTGAAGTTGTATTTTCTTTGCTGACCTTGTTTTATTCGTTGAATACCATAATATGCTTTGATTAGAAACGTCGGTCCATAATGAAGTTTTCCCGTAGTAGATCGTTGTGAAAGTCGCCTGTAAACTATTTTTTCAATTTATGGCTAAAGTTGATTGCCGCAAATACTTGCTAAAAATTTCAAAGCTCTTCTTTGAGTGGACCTGAAAGTGAAGAAAGTTCAACACGATGAAAGCGTGAAAATCTAATTCATTTTGTGTGATCGTAAGTTACTCAAAGGATTACCAATTTGATTTGGTATTCGAGCTGTGGATCAAATCTTAATTTTTTCCCCCTTAGAGCATCATTTATGAGCATCTCAATTTATGACTAATTAAATCTATTAGAAAAAAAAGTGACATGCAAAATTTGCTAATTTTATTTAAAAAAATGTTCTCATTTTTATTTGTATTTAATTTCAATCTAGTGTTACTTAGGAAAAAATTAGGCAAAATAAAATAAAATGACTAATTTCCAGGGTTCATGATTTTTTTTATTATTTTTTTTAATCAAATTAATCAGATTTTTTTATTTAAATTGGATTTTTTTTATATTTAAATCATATTTTAATCAAATGCTTAATTTTCAAATGAATTTTGAATACATAGTACCAGGCAATTTGTTTTACTAAAATTACTTAACATGTAAGCCTAATTATACGTATAATACCATAATTTAAAAATTAAAAATGTATAGCAATACTAAAAATTCGAAATTTCTAATTGCAGGTTTATTGGTGAAAAAAAATCTTCCAAATCAGATGCACAAAAATAAATCAAAATATTATTAAAACAGTACTTTATTAACTTGATAGTAAATACTTGATTGACAAAAAACTACTAACAAAACTTGATAAATTGACAGCCTTGTGTTTGAATGATAAGTCTATTAATTCATTGTGATCAGTCTAACTGTTGTTAAAATGATGTTTGAAAATTTTGCAGTGGCATTCTGGCATTGTCATGTTAAAAATTGAATGCATATAGGGGAGAGAAGGGGACTGGCGCCACCTTAAGGGAAATTGAATTTCCATGCAGAATTGTGATGAAATTAATGTAAATTGTAATGAGTATAGCATACTACAGTTCATAAACTATCTTGTGATTTTTTTAAATTTTAATCTTTAATAGAAACAGAATAAAAATGTTTTTTCGAAAAGCTTGCTCTGTGGCGGGATAACCCTTGTATCTGGGGTAATGCCACCACATCTTTAAGCAAAGCAAATAATCTATAAATAATGGAAAATAATATAATAAAGCAATATATGTACTAAAGTAGGTATAATTAACTTTGGAATGATAAATTATTTGTACAGGGTACAGATCTTTTATTAACTTTCCATTTGCAATTAAGTATATGCAGTTCTTTTTTTAAGTTTCGTAATTCGTTGGCCAGTTTAGTTATTCTTTTTCGGATAAGAGGCATCTGGAACGAAAACTAATCTGTTGTAAGGCCAATATATTAAATTTCTATTTTACGGATAATGCCGCCATCCTTTTGCATGTGGCGGCATGACCCCAGTAAGACAAAATGGCATCGACAGCTCGTTTAAAGAAATGTAGATAGCCTAGCGTCTAAACTAACAACGTGATAAAATAGCCAAACAATTACTCTTTTCAATGGATATATAACTGATTTATCTAACTTAGAGATAAGTCACATCTCGTATTTTCAGAAGGCCCAAAATTAGATGAAAATCACTAAAAACCGTATTTTTTAAAATAACTTTACACCAACTCACCGCACGGCCATTAAAGTCTATACTACAAATTACTTGGTTTCCTGCTACAGATCAGCGCTCACAGCCCCCCTCCCACACATACCGCTGGCAAGATACAAGGGGTGGCGGCATTGCCCGAGGTGACGGGATTCCCCTGCTCTCCCCTATGTAAATTCATAAGCTTTTTTTTAAAATCATAATGTCATTATTAAAATAATTTGAAAAATTGGTTTAAATTAAATTTAAAAAAACTGATTTAAATCATGATTTTTAAAAAAAATTCCATTGATTTAAATCAACGAACCCTGCTAAATTCCTTAAAAATATCAAGTTTTAGTCAATCTTAATACAAACTTTTTCCCCTCTGAATTTCAAGAGCGATAACAACTTGTGTTAAGGAATTCAGTTCTTTCCTAGCACACCAACAGACCTCAATGTGATGCGAAACAACAACAAAAAATTCCTTAATTGCCGGTGACTATGTTCCACGCGTGACGTGATAAGTCCTAATTTGTTTCCGTTCCCGAGGGACGGCTGCAACGGAAATTAAAAGCAGTCTGCAGAACTCGTAGAGTTAGGAGGATGATGTAGATGCTGCCGGACAAAAATCAATGCAAAAACTAGATCGCCAAGTGATACCATCGATCGCTTTTTAGTGAGCCCAAATAAACGCTTTTGGCAAAGTTAGCGCTATTCTACAATGGAGTTTTCCAGCGTTACTTGGCGACTTTCGGGGGAGCCCAGACGGATAAGGCGTTCGCCTTGCATGCTGAATGTCCCAGGTTCGTGTCCGGACATCGCCTAAATGACTACCGACTTATAAACGACTCGTGCAGCCCAAAATTTCAGAGGAATAAAACCCCACTTTAGGAGGTTATCAATATGCTATGTAGGTGTTAAATATGCTCCATATAGTCCCAACGCTGCCGCCCTTAACGGTTGCTTTGAGAGCTTACTCAGGTGTCGCCTCGTCACTTGACTGTTGTCTTGATTATGATCCCTGTTGCCAATAGCCCTCAAGTTCGACGATAATTGAAAATAACCTAACCTTGGCGACTTTCTGTCGGCTGCACTTTATTTGGCACCAAGCATCTTCCAACTCCTTCTTAAATCTATGGCAGAACTTGTCCTATCTCTGGTGAACATTCCATTGTGACGAGCCCGCAACACCCTGGTGACAAGCGGGACGGATGAGAAGATAATGAAATCCTGATCTTGTTTTCCACAAATTCGCGATAGCCAGACTTTTTGTTTTTATAAATAGTTCTTTTGGTGTAAGTAGGGTAATAAGCTTCAAATATAAAGATTTTTTTTTCAGGAATTCGTAGGCCCAATATAGGAATAGTTTGGTTGTTTAGGTTGAGCTTAAATAAATAAACGAACAAATAAATAAAAATTTGAATTATTTTTTCTACAGGCATGTAAAAATATTTGATGAGGGGAAATATGACAAATTTTATAGAATTGTAGGTGTTTCAGATTCCATCGATGAAGAAATTGCTATCAGATATAAATAATTATCAGAAATTGTTACCGCCTGAAATTAACCGAATAACGATGACGCAACACAATATAAGAAAAATCTGCAATGGACATATCGGAAATGGGCAAAAATGTATAGTTGCTTTCACAGCTCAAATTTTAAATTTATTTTAAATAACATATTTCTTTAAATAAATCAGAATTAGGTTTATTTTTGAAGAGGGGAAATTAAAATCATTTCCAAATGGAAAAAGTACATCATAAATAAAAATTTATTATTTGTATAATTTTTATTTTTAAAATTCAATGTTATTGTAAAGGAAGTCTGATTCACAAAATACGCATAAAAAGCAGGGTGTAACGATCGGGAGGCTAGATCTTGGGCCTTTGTTTTAAGGAGTCAATAACTAGAATTTCTATTAAGTGTTTGAATGAAACCGAAATTTCAGCTAAGAACAGAATATGTACATTGAAGTATCAAACTTAGATGTTTTTCCAGATTTTAATATTTAATAAAGATTTCTAATGTCGGTTGTAAATTATCCATCTTTGCACGTGTTTGATCTTGTTTCGATAATTTTCTCATATTTAATAAGTTCGGGGCCCGAATGGTTGAGTGGCTTGGTCCATTACGCTAGCAGTCTGTTCGCTGTTGCGGGTACGGATTCGATTCCCGCCTTCGCCCCGGGTGTATATTCCTTTCTCTGTGACAGTAAAAAATTCTTTCAGTGTTTACTTGACGAAGGCAAAGTAAGCGGGTCTCTGATATACCACATAAGCCGGAATATATGTGTATATACCCCCCCCCTTAATAGGTTCGGTTGTTGTGTGGGGAATTGATAAAAGAATGCCACTGTAGGTACAAAGGCTTTCTCTAAATAAGTGTAAAACGTAACTATACCAGACTATTACTATTGCAAACATTTGTGAAGAAAAGTATTTTTCGGACAACCCTAGGTATGCATATAATTTCTGTAAAAAATCGATTCAGAAATTTCCAGTAAGAATTTGTTAAATAAAAGTACAATAACAATTTAATAAATGGGGTGATGAAAATAACGGTATAAAAATATAATTAATTGTTATTTACCTATTTATATTCTTTTAACCACCAAAAAAATAATATTAAACCCTGAACTACCGACTCATGAAACTTCCCTCACTTTTCTTAAGATACAGTTTGTTAAATAAAGGAATAATAATAACAATTTAATAAATATGATGATGAAATTTACAGCATAAAATATAATTAATTGTTATTTACCTATTTATATTCTTTTAACCACCAAAAAAAAAAAAAAAAACTTAAACTACCGACTCGTGAAACTTCCCTCACTTTTCTTAATCACATTTTAAGCACCAGTCATATCGTTAAATGCCGAGGAAGAAACCGTAAAACTTGCTGCATACGCGCAGAAATAACTCACCGAATTTGCATTTGATCGCGACTCCGTGCAATTAAGTACGTGGGACGATCGTTCAAAGTCTGGTGGAAGTCTTCCGAAGGAAGAAACTGGTTAATTAGAGAATTCGGGCGGAAAGATGCTGCATTCTGTGTGAATGATGAGAAGTTTAGTTTTGAGCTCTGGTATAAGAAACATTTGTTTCTTGTTTTTGTTATTTTGTTGTTTTTTTTTTCTCTTAAGAATGACAACGCTGAAATAATTGACGACCTATAAACGCCTCGTGCAGTCAAAAAAGACCCAGAGAATAATACGCCGTGTAGAGGAAGTGCACGTTATATATATGTTCCAAAGCCCCAACACTGCGTAACGATTGCGTCGGGCGCCTATTCAGGTGTCAGCTCGTCACTTGACTATAGTTCTAAATTACGACCCCTATCAGCCATAGCCCTCTTGAAGCTCTAGTGCGACGATAATTCAAACTAACCTAATTTAGCCTAAGAATGAGATTGTATGGCTATGACAAATATACAAGTCAGTAACGTTATTTTGAAATTGCAGTAAATTATATTAACGAAGACCCCAGGGCTAGTTTTTGAAGGCTTAATTTTGAATTCTATATAAGAAACATTTGTTTTCTGTTTTGTTACTTTGTGTTTTTTCCTTTACAAATGAGATTGTATGACTATAGGTAACATATAAATAAATAACGTTATTCCGAAATTGCAGTAAATAATATTACGGGGAGAGACCGAGGCTAGTTTTCCAGGATTTTTCTTTTTTCTTGTATATTTTTATTTTTATTAATCCTGAGGAAAAAAGGATATCATTGCCTTCTTCTATCCTTTTTTTTACAAAATATAAGCACTCCTTTTCTTAAAAAGAAATATTGTTTTGGCAGCAAGAAATTAAATACAACAAATACATGCAAATAGCCCCTTCACGGACATGTCTAAATTGGGGAGGTGGCGAGCGATTGATGGCAGCATTTGTCACGTATGTGTGTGTGTTGTGTCTGTCTTACTTGGCAAAGGTTTATAAGCGGGTCTCTGACCAAGTACACAATACTGAAAATATCTATCAACCAACCATGCAAATACAGCAATGCAAACAAGAGCAGCCATAAGAAAATGATGGCACCACCTGAAAAAATTTCTTGTGGGTGATATGCAGAGACATAACATAGAGTGGACTGCGCATTCATAGTAAAGCAGCTTAGGGATGGAAAACCAAAACCGGTTTTTAAAAAACCGGTGGTCCCGGTTTTGATTGAAAACCGGTTTTTTTGTATGAGGCCCTACGGTACTGAAAACCGGTTTTTTAGGGAAAAACCGTTGGAAAATGGAAAACCGTTTTTTAAAAAAAAACCGCCATCCCTTGCAGATTAGCATTATGTCCTAAACATCATAAATCGCCAAGAGGGGAAAGGTTGCTACATATGGCAACTTAACGCTACCGTTTCGTTACGAACTATTCCCAATTGTCGCAAGACCTGAATATCAGCTAGCAAACCGAAGTGGAGACTACCATCAATATCCATTGTCACGTGGGTTTCTACCAATCACGGCAGCTTGAATTTTTTTTAATGTTTTTGCAGACGATTTTTTGAGCATTGTTGGAATTTTTCTCTTTTGGCTTAAATAATAAATATTTAATTAAATTTTTTTAATCTCTGAGCATGTTAACAATCGTGAATGTTGTGGTCTTAATTTAGTAACGTTTTGTGCAAGATGCCAAATGCTTGTGAATTCCTAATTGTAAAGAGGATTATAAAAAAGGATTAGTCACACTTTCACGGGTAAAATTTATTTAGTTCTGCATACTTTTAGTAATTGTGTGTTCGTCATAAACTATAATTTCTATCGAGGGAATTTATTCTAAAAGCTCTTTTATACTGAAGAATCATATTCATGATTAAATTAACGTTGTTAGAACTCCAATTTTAATAAATATTTTGGGCCAAGTCAATTAAATTAATGGTCTGACCATTGACAGCTTATAAGTAGAATATTTTTTTTTACAATTTGGTCAAAACGAAACCTGTTTTTGCAATCGTAGTTTTTGAGTTTTTTATATTTAAAAAGTAGAGCATTTGTTGAATTTGGAATATGTTGATGTGTTTTAGAAAGTTGATTTATTCCAGGTGAAATAAAGGAAGAAGCAATATTTCAAAAAATATATACTTGATTTTTTTAAAAAATCGGACCGTTAGAACGAAAGTTATAGAGACGGCAGAAAATATTCACCATGTCAATACCAACTTATATTACAGCAACACTCTACATAAACCTACTAATGTCACCTGACTGTGGTTCTAAAATACGACGCCCGTCGCCAATAGCCCTAGTGTAGCTCTAGTGCGACGATAATTCAAACCAAATCAAATAAACCTACTAATGTTCTTTTAAATTAATTTTTAATAAAGAGTCCACATTCAATTGTTCAAGTAATCTTAAATAGACGCACAAAATCAAAGAAATAATCTTAAGAAGATCTTAAAATACTAGCGATTCATCCTTGCTCCTTCCCAAGCTTCTTTATCATAACATTAGATTGTCGGCCTCTGTGTTCAGGTCGTTGTGGAAAAACTCGCCAAATGGTAAACTCGCCATAGATGCGAGCCAAACGCGACACAGTCATGTGACTGTGTAAGTTAGATGTTTAGGACACTTTAGGTTTGCCAATGCGCAGTCCACTCTATGTTATGTCTCTGGTGATATGTGACGGATTACTGCATAAACCTGGGACTGTGAGGCGCCCTGTGGTCAGAGTAGCGATCTACGGATCGGAAGGCCCCGCGGTCGAGTCCTGGTCGCTAAAATCTCACCGAGTATATGCAGAGTACGTGCTCGTAAAGTCTGTTGGGTCCGAAAGTCCTGTGGGCGGTCATTGCGCAGTTTCCCATGGGTACAGGTTCCTGGAGACTATTTCCCTCCCTTTCAGGGACATGTCTAAATTGTGGAGATGCGCGTGATAGATGGGAGCATCTGTCACGTATATGTGTGCATGTGAGTGTGTGTGTTGTGACTGTCTTACTTGACGAAGGTTTATAAGCGGCTCTCTGAGCAAGCACACAAGCCTGAAAATATATGTATACCAACCAACCAACTACTGCATAAACCAAGCCACCAGTGGCCGCTCTCTTACGGTTCATTTAAAATATAAGGCTAAGTGGAAAGCTTGCCCCATTCGAAAACTAGCCCCGGCCTTTCTTACTCTTATTACTTTAATTATCATTACTTGGCAATGCATGTATTTCTTAAAAAAATCTGTAATAAACAGTGTAAAGATACGAATCATTTTGTTTAAATTTAATGGAATTCTTAATTTAACAAGTTCTTTTTTGAAAAATAAGTAATCGTTGCTATAGTTTAACAATTAGTTTTTCATGATAAGTGATATCATACAACGGCAATATTGACGAGACGATGAAATGACATAAACAATTATATTAAAGGAGTTTCTCGTCTAAAAAAAGTGCAATTGATCTAGACTTAATAAAAGAATATTTTTAGGTGACTTAAACAATTCTTGAATTTGTTCAAAATTAAAACGAAATCTTCACTAAAAATAATTTAAAACTAACCAATATACCGTTTCATGTAGAACAGGTGAAAGTGAAAAATAGTTTATTTTTTAATCTCGAATATCTATTTAACATTTCCTCTTTCCTTTTATGCTGAATGAGTAAATGAACATCATACTTCAATTAAAAATGTTATTCACGCAAAACAAGAGAAACACAGAGATGTGGGATGGGATTAATTCTCTTTCGCGGTAGAAAAAGAGCTGATGTCTTATAGTATGACATTGGGAAATGGCCATTTTTTCTATTATGACATTGAATTTTAACTCGTGGAGTTAATGGAAGCTTATTGTGGTATATCATCACTTTTTAAAAAAGTTTTACCAACGTTCTAAATCTATAAGTGTCTGTAAAATTTTAAAGCCTTTGGTTAAACTCTTCTTTTTACTTCATTTTTTAAAACACTTTCCCTGGCAAGGAAATTTTAGCTTTCGAAAAGTGAGTCCTACATTTTTTTTAAAACTTGGTTAATTTCATATAATAGTCTATTAATAAAGCTGTAAGTTTTATTCTTGTAATTGTATCATTATTTGTATAATATTTGTAGAGTAGATGATATTGGTTTCTTAATTTTCATTTTGTTTTCCAAAATAAGAATAATGATATTATAATAATTTAACAATATAAAAACATACTTCTTTGGCTGTGTATAAATGATATACACCTATTCTTCATTTTTTTTATCCCTTTCCCTCTATGACACAAAGTGTCGCATTTTTACGTATCCAACCACCGTTATAACGTGCCAAGTATAAACAAAAGGTTGGTTTCACGTGACGTAGTTATTCCTGCTTACCATTGGAGGTTTTTGGTGAGTGGTGGTATTGCTCGATAAGCTGCAGTAGGCGGGTAAACTGCACTAACCACAACAATGGATTAGACTGTTTTTGTCTGAAGTAATTAGTCTTTTTCAGTATGTTTCCTTAGTGCTTGCAACAATGGTCAAAGTCATTATAGTCTGTCTATTTACAATGCGAGCCCCGAAGACACTTTCTTCCCCCATCCATTTGATTGGTTTTCTAGGAAACGAAGGGGGGGGGGGACACCGCTTTTCTAAACCTTACGTTTGAGGTTCTGTTGTGAGGTTAACAATCCGAAAAGTTCAAACCCAAGTAGGGTGTGGAAAACACACGCTCAAGACCGTTTCGAAGAAAACCACATGCGGGGAAAGAGGAATAAGATGCTTTCGAGGTTCGCATTATAGATAGACAAGGTATAAGCTACTTACTGCTGTTTACCTGCCCATGGCAGGAAGCTCCGCCAACTACATTCTTAAAACCAATCGAAACGTACTTTTCCCCCCAGGGATTGGAAAGTAACTTTTAAAAAGTAACCCTGTTGCAGTTACAGTTACTTTATTTGAAAAGTAACAATTTATAGGGACTTATTATGAAAAGTAACATATTACAGTTACTTTAAGAAATTTCAAGTTATAAGAAACTTACAATTTAACCATCTTACCATTTTTCAAAATAACTAAGGTTTAAAAAAAAATATTGACGATCGGAAAAAAAGCTAACAATAAAAAAATATAGTGCTGTTAAAAGTTAAATTTTAAATATTTCAGTTTGAAATGAACGCTGAGCTACCTGAAGATCTGTGAAAAGTGGCATGAGAAATAACGGAAAAGTAACGAAATTTTTCGTTACCTTGTTACCGCTAAAAGTAAATAAGTTACAGTTATTTTATGAAAATCTAACGTATTACTTGGCATTACTGAAAAAAAAATAACTGCTTCTAGTAACGCGTTACTTCAATCCTTGTTCTTCATTTCTTGTGGAACTATTGCTACTCAAGCCGTAAAATATGCCTAATTTGTTTGATTCAAAATTACAAATTACTCAGTTATTTGAAACAAACATTCTTATGCCGAAGTGATAAATGATTATTGAATTAGCTAAATTTACATAAATAATGCAGTAGCTTTTAAAGTAAAATTCACCTAGGATTTTAAATAAAACAAAATACAATAAATTATTAAAAGTTATTTAATCATAAAACCCCGGTTGCAAACAACATCATAATTACTTCAAGCTTTAAAATCTTAATTAAATTCTTTTTCATGAAACCCACGACTTCTTAGAAGTTTCTCAAGTCATATTCTCCGCAGAGTTACAAATCCTAATTACATCCTATTAATTAAACATTTAACATTTGCAGAGGAGCAAAATTTCTTTAACGAGACAGCTTTCGTGAATAAGCCATTTTTGTTGCTTGTAATTACATAATTTGTGGTGCTGGTATGTGGGTCATTATCAAAATTTTCTTATAATTGGTATTTTGTTACCGATAGTGGAACGAAATTAAAATGTATTCAAATTTTACTACTTGTTACATACATTAGAAATGACAAATAATAATAAAAAAGTAAATAAAACTAAAAAGATAAAAATTATAAGCAAACAAATATTTGTGTAAAATTGTAACTCTATTTTTCTTCAATTAAGAAACATTTTAATATATCGACTAATCTGAAGTAGCAAAATAAAAATGGCATAAACTACACTGCTTAAAACAAAAAGGGGAGCACTTTGGTTGCATTTTTTTAACCCTTTCAGTTCCGACTTTTTATTTTTTATACTAACAATATTTTTTAAACTAGATTCTTTATGCATCCAGAATGAAATGGTAAAAAAAGATTAAAAAATATTAATTTTTTAACTAAAATTTAAGGTGAGAAAATTGAAATAATAATTTGCCTACCTTATACTTTTTTCCATCTGCAGAAACGATTCATATTTAATATGGTAATAACCTCGATTAATTTAAATTAGATTTTAGTTAAAGTGTATTATAATAATAAATCATATGCATACTTTGCATTTGAATTACTTTTCCCCCCGACAAATTTGCATAAATCCAAGTTTCACTGGTTAATTCTTCGATCTTATAATTTTTTCCGGCGCCAGTGCACTAAATGTAATTGGACATTTATGGTTATTTTCTGTATTGATGTACAAAATTAATTTATGACCATAATATCATGTCATTAAATGCTACAGTTTTAAAAACAAAGACTGACATGGCCCTTCAGAAATAGAGGCATTTCTTGCCAATTTCATTCTACATATTAAACCTACTTAATCATTTATTTTTTACCAATCATTTTTTTTTTGGATGTTCCATTTAGTTTGTTCATCCCCTCTATATTCCTTTCATAATACCGGCTACATGCTACGACTAAACGCGGCGGTAAATACTTACTTGTTTGCAAATCCTTCCGGATTTGCTATTCAATCTAGTGACAGAGAAGGATTACCGTTTTTCTTTCTGGGACCGTCCCCAGTATCATATTATTTTGGTAAATGAAATGAGGTTGCCGCATAGATATTTGCTATTATTCTCTATCGAATAAAAATAGATAAATTTTAGTTTCTCCATTATAAATTTTAGAAATCTCTTTGTAGAATGTATGTAAGTTATTATTGACTTTGCATTGTAAAAAGTAATACTCTATTTTTTATTAATAGCGTTTTCACTTTCCGTTTTTTTTTATTTGTATTAGTTTTATGAAAAATACGTCTTTTTGTACTATGAAACTGTTTATAATTTCCTCATTTACACTTTGTTATCTGTCATGTTGTTTTAGTTATATGCTAGGTTGTACCATGATTTTTATGAATTTTATAGGAAGCTTCTTGAGATTTCAATGAAATTTTTTGAATTGTTCAAGAAGGTTTCACGAAAATTTCTCATACTTTCTACGGTTTAAAACTGTTTAACTTATTTTACTGTCTTCAACTTTTATTAAAATCATTTACAGCTCGAAACCATTTCTTCCGAAACTTGCTCTCGATTACGTTGATTTGCTGCCATTTTAAACGTCAACAACATTACTTCTTTTGATTTTAGTTTGTCATGAGATTTGGTGGACCCTTCATTGGTAACTAAAAGATAACCGATTTGAAAAGCTCCTAATGCAAAAACTTTTCTCAATTTAAAAAGTATGCTTATTTAACGGAACTATATAAGCTGGAATAAATGTATTTAATATAGAACATTTCATTATTTTTAATTTCTTCTGGCAACATTTTAAACCGTGTATTCAAAGGGCTTAAAATGTTTTTTGCAGAGTAGGGAACCCCAGTTGCCTATTTTTTTCTAAAAAATTCGTTTTTACATCATGTACACTCGATAAATTAAACTCCAGCCACGTTGATGTTCGAAGCGCATAGAATGCTACACTTACGTAGCGTAAATAGTTTCTGAAGTGTGAAATCCACATTTTTCGAAAAGGGCGAGCTGAAAGTAATTAAAATCAAAAGAGCAAGCTGACGCTGACGTGATAGTGGATATAGGAAGATTTTGAACGGGATAGGAAACTGTTAGTTACAAAAAAATAAAACGAAATTAACTATTAAACATCTTTTGTTTCTAAGTCGTCGTTTAAAATTGTTTCATATTTAATGCTTATATTTTTATATGAAATTGGAACTTTTGTTGAATAATTTGCAATGCAGATAAAGTAAAAAAAAAATCTCTACACTCCTTGTAAACCTAAGTTGGGTAAATAGAAATGCGCTATGGCGAAGATCCTTCCGCGGATGTAAAGAGTTCCATAAATTATTTGTAAATCCTCCCAGAAAACATGTTTAAAACATTAATTTCATTTAAGGTGTAACAGATTTGAATATTATTTGAGAAATTTCGCAATTTTACCAGAATGAAAAGTGTATTTTGGTTCAATTGTATTAAGATCATTTTGTATGTAAATATTAAATTACAAGAGTTTCCAACAAACGGACTCCGCGTTTTTGCCCCTGTCTTTTTACTATTTGTTTTTACCCAAGTTAGGTGGGCACGGAGTGTATGCTTTACAATTCGCAAATCTTTAAAATATTCATCCTGACTTGAATTTTATGGGATAGCTATTTACTTTCGAAACGAATAATTTCACACATTAATAAAAATAAAAGCGTTCAGCGTTTAGTTTAGTCTAAAGTTTGTATTTGAATTTTCTGTTTTTGTTTTGGGATTATAGAATATTGCAGGGAATACGTTTTAAACATTGACACTTTTCAGATATTAATAGCGTAAAGATTTTTATAGCTCAAACACATGAGTAAAGAATGAATTGTAACCTTGTTAAATTAGTCGAAACTATTGTATAACATTCCATTGTCGAGAAATAGTTCATCTTGTTATTTAATAACTGAGATGTTTTTCTTATTACGTTTCTGCTTAGTAAAATCAAGAAAAGCATTATGTTACTTCCATACACTAGTAAAAATCAGTTCACTTTTAAAAAAAAATTAGTGAAAGAAGTTTTGACAGCAGAATTGGCAGTAAGCTTTTTGTCAAGCAGAATCAATAAGAAATAATTTTGTATTCAACCTTATCATTCAGTCAAGGAAATTTACCCTTAAAATACTTTAAATTTCATTTAATCTTATAAAGAACGATGAAAACAGCAACTAAAATATGTGAAGCCCCAAACTACTTTGTCTTAAGTATTGTCTCATCCGAAAATCTATCTTCTCCTGCATAATTTCAGACAGCCTTGTCAAGAGTAGTAATGAAAACGTCGCTCAAAATGTTGTTTACGGGAATTCTGACGGCTAAATTAACAACGAAAAGGGGACGAGTTTTGCTTCATTAACTTCAAAACGAGGTACTGAGAATAATTAGGAATTGCTGTGGTTTCTAAAGGATTTAAAGATGATATTTTTTCGTTGTCTGTAGTCCAATTACTAACCTTTGCTTCGAGTTGTATTGATTGAACTTAAGATTGTGTTTCATAAACATGTATTTTTGTTCGGTTGTTTGAAAGATAAATTAAACACGAATCGCTAAACTAATTGGAAGATTCAAAAAGATAGCAGTTTCTGTTTTCCAATTAGTCTAGAGTTAGTAAGTCACATGTATTGGCTAATTGGCGTAGGCCTTACGCACGTAAACACGCAACTTTTCTTGACGAATGAGGACTCTTGAACCTCATAATTATATGCCATTGAAAGCAGGATGAGAATAAAATCAGGTTTTAAAGAATTATTATTTAAAAAAGCGATTTTTTTGTTAAACGAAGACATTTCTGAGATTGTAGTGACTATTCATTAGTTTTGAAATATTATATTGCTTATTATACGATGCTATTAGAATACACAAATGGTATAGAGCCTGTAAAATATTTTTAATAAATAAGTTTAAATCATCTTAAAACTTGATACCCTAGTTAAATGAGCTGGTACTCTTTTTATCATAGTTAAATAACCCTTGATCACTAATTTATTTTTAAGTGATCGATTAATTAATCAGCTTAAAATAATTATTGTCAAATTTTTCTCCTTTTAGTTTGGACGACATTTTTGAATATTAAATGAAAAAGCACTGAATAAGGATTTGAAGGGGTTATACATTTTTCGTGATAATTAAATCAGAAACAAATGATTGTCGAAAACCAACTTAAAAGGTCACTTGGGTAAATCAGAGAAGTGTTAAGTACTTTTATGGCTTCTTGCGTAACTGATTTGGGATTAAGGGATATGTGTTCAAGTGTTTACAAAATCCAAATTTCGACATTACAATTACTTTCTAGAGACGCTCCTAGTATTTGCGTCTTTTGGAATGCTCTGAGTTAGACAAATAAATTGTACTTGGGTTGACGTCATAATGCTGAAGTAAAAGTAAGATAATTCTGTATGACGTTCCACACTCTACACAATATTATTGCTTCGATACATGCATTTTGAGCATTGTTATATACTTATAGTATTTACTTCAAAAATGAACTTAAATATTTAAAAAAAGTCGACTGTAATACTGCTTGAATATCAAGATAATCCTTAAATATCAAAGGCTATTTGGTCCCAAGTGGGAATTTGATTTTGTTACAGAGCTTTTGTATCAATAGATTTGTTTTTGTTATTATAGTCCCAACTGGATTTGGTAATGTAAAAAATAAGAAACTCGTTAGTTGCAAAAGAAAAATGTGTACAATCTATAAAAGTAGTATACAGTACAAAAGTACGTGACTAGCATTGTCCTTCCTTACATTCAATAATTCTCATTGAAACAAGATACAGTTATACTCCGTGTGCTACATTATTGGAATTATACACCATCAGGGAATAATCCTTTATTATACCCACGGCTTTTTAATATGAAAAAAAAATATGTAATGTTTTCATCCAAATAATCAGTTATGGTGAAGTTACTTTGAAAATTTTTTCTTTTCATAAATTGTTTTAAGGGATACAAATGGATAAACTAAAATTTCCAAGACGTCTAATTCCTTTTTAATAATTTCGAGTTAAAAATAGAAAGAAGGTTAAACCCATAAAAGCCTAAGGACGGTTCTTACGCACACCTTTTTTTCCTAAAACTTGTACAATGGACGAAATTTCAAGCTCATATTTTCAATCGGTTCAAAATTATTTACCAAATATTAAACCGTATTCTAAATCAATCTTAGCTATGGTAAATTTAATTATATTCATCATTGTGTATAATAATACTTGAAGCGCTATACCAAAAGCGACCTTAAGTTTGCAGCAGAGAAATGTACTACGCGGAGGAATTTGCGTAAACAACGCTGCTGGCGACGAAGCAAGCTTCGCCTGCTCCGATTGGTTGATAATTTGACCCTGATATTCGTGCGCTCTGTTACGTCAAAATCGAAGGAAAAAAACAATTAAAATAACTCTCTAACTGAAGCTAAACTAATAAAAATAATAAATGTATGTCTTGAAATAACAAATAAATTTGTTTATTGAATGTGAAATACCTTTTTGTATTCGATTCTCGCACTCAAAAATGAGAACTATTTACCCTCTTTCTCGTAGAACATTTGTATACTGCATACTTAAGGTCGGTTTTGGTATAGATTAAAATAGATTTCTGAAATATCTCACAGCTTCCCAACTCAAATCTTTTTGTTGCATTGCATTGTAAACTGAAAGGGCGTGAATTATCGAATCGGCACAATTTGATGTATACATTCATAATTCATATCCTTCGCTACAACTGCCAGGCAAATCACCGAAATTCATTGTTCATGTGCGCTGGGCATTTATTGACAATTCCAATGTCAGGCTGAGCTAAATTGTAAATTTATGGCCATATTCATTGCCTTGTCATCTCAAGCATTTATGGATACCGCTTATAATGAACTTCCCAAACTGGTAGCTGATGGATTCTGAAGCATTCGTAGAAATTGTGTGAATATGTAGAGGAAGGTAACTTGACAGAATGTTGAATGTAATATATCGCGATCTTATGTGAAAGAGTGACGCTTTAACTGGGCAGAAGAGTCCTTTTTACATTTACGGCTATGAGCTATAAGCACTGTTTGTGGATTGTGTATTTTTCAGCGTGAGACCAATTTCGCAAGGTCCATGAATTTTTATTCTTGTTGGTTCAAATAATCAATTAAATATAAAGAATTTTCTAATTTTGACTATGAAATAGCAATAAGTTTTTATCTATAAAAATCTGACAAAAATATTACAAAAGTGTGAGGAACCTCATGATAGTATAGTGTTAGATTGTGGCAAATAGTATAGTGTTAGTCAAGATAGTATAGTGTTACATTAAGAAATGACTAAGAAGTATGTCATAAGACGAAAATATTTTTATATTAGTAAGTAAATGAAGTAAAATATAATTTTTTTTTGAGAAATGGAATCTAATTTTTTGTAGAAGATGTATGAAAATTATATAGTTTAACTGGTTTGGAATACCATTTATTACCCTCTTATTTTTCCTATATCATTCAGGATTCTTGTTATTGAGTCAACATCGAGCAGTCTTCCCTTACCTACTGTCCGTACATCAGAGGCTCAAAGGCGGTTTGAACGTATTCAAACCGCCTTTGGGCCTCGGATGCTAAATTGAAAGTAAAAAGAACTTTGTTTACAGATTTAAATGAATTTTGATGTGTACATAGTCCCACAAGGAGTTAACAGAAAATAACAAACAGCTTTTTTAATAAAACAGCTGAAACTTCTAGTAGTTCTGAGCTTGCAAATAGCAACATCAATTTTACCCCTTGAATCAATCGTGATAAATGATTCCGAAAATGTGAAAATGATTTATGCCCATCAAGGAGAATTTCCCCACACCTCCCTTTTCTTTAATAATTTAAGGAAAGAAAATGCGTGCATGGTAATATTCTTGGACGACATTGCCCCTTCTTACATTAAGAGATTCAAAATGATTTTTAAAAGATTATTTTCTCTACCAGCGCTTGTGTCTTTTGGATTTACTTAGAATCTCAAACAATTCCTGCTTCGGGGCTTAAAATGCTCACCTGATATTTTTAACTTCTTAAAACCCAAACTTTAAATGAAAAATCCGAAATGCTATTTGACAACTTGAACTCAGGTCCTACGATAACAAAGATTTAGTTGACAGTTTGTTTTCATTGCTGAAAGATTCCATAATTGTATTTGTTCTCTGAAAGGAAATCAGAGATCCATATTACTTCTCTTTAGAGCATTTTTATAGGATTTTAAAAAGAATAATACCCCCTTATGCCACATCTTGGATTACGATTTAGCCCTGAGACATTTAAGTTGTTTGCGAAATGATTGATATTTCTAGCTCTTTAGTTTTTAAGAATATAATAGGTTTTAATAATTTGTTGAGACAGCTAGTAAAAATTTTCTTGGAGAAATAACTTTCTTAAAAATAGTTTTATTTAGCTTGTTTTTGCAATTTTGAAAATTAAGTGATATTTTTTTTGTCTACTTCATGTTTAAATCTTTCTTGGAGAGATAAAATTCTTAAAAATAGTTTTATAAATGTGCTTTTGCAAATTTTAAAATTCAGTGCTATTTTTTGTCTACATTGTCTTTAAATTTTTCTTGGAGAAATTACATACTTAAAATCGTTTTTTAAGTGTGCTTTATGTAAGGGTCACGCTCAGATAAAGAAATAATTGATTATTAATTAAGTACGTGCAGATGAGTGTATATAAGCTTGTGTGCGATGGTGGCAGTCGGGTTGTAGTAGAAAATGGAAAATGCTTAGTTTGATGGAATTTGTGCCTTTTAAAGGTAAAGTTTGTTGTTCGAAATAAAGTAGTTAAGAAAAGAAATTTGTTGTTTGAAAGTTTGTTGAACCCAGTCATTCGGTCACTACACTTTAGTAATTTAAAAAATTCAGTGCAATATTTTTTGCCAACTTTATGTTTAAAATTTTTCTTGGGAAATAACTTTCTTAAAAATAGTTTTATAAGTGTGCTTTTACAATTAAAAAAAATTCAGTTATATATTTTTATTTTTGTTTACTTAATGTAAGTTAACAAGCTTTAGCTAGAAAGTGACAAAAATTGGACTTTGAATCAGTCTTTTTTTATTTAAAAGTTATTTTTTAACTGATAAAAAACTATTGCTACAGATTCCTATTAATTAAGGAAAAAGAATTGAAAGACTTCGATATTAATGAAATATCAAGCATTTGAAATGTTCAAACCTTAAAATATTTAATATCTTGGCAACATTTTGTTGACTCTTTAATGCAATAAATATCGAACTCTTTTAAGTGTAGAGGGCTGAAAGAATAAGGGTAGTTAAGAGAATACACACAACAACACCTCATGATCAGTAGAATATATAGTCTTTATTTAAAAATAAATAGGAATTGAAACACATTTCAATTATTCATATTTACATTATTTTTTTAGATTATGTATTAAAGTTTTGAATAACTAAACTGCTAACTGTGGTGAAAAGCTTAATATAAAATTACTTGAAACGCATATAGCAATTTATTTTTAATCATTCATAATTTTCGGGTATAGTTTTTGCAATGCATTTCAGTCGGAATTTCATAATGTATTTCGATTAAATAAAAAAAAGCATAGAAAAAATACTTGCTTTTTATGACTTTAGTGCATAAGTATAAAGCGGAGACTGAACCTGATAAAAATAAGTACTGAATTACTGAACACTGATAAAAATAAGTACACAAAAGTAAGTATAGTGTACGCAATACTTATTAAATATAAACTACTTTTTGATGAACTAAAATAAATGTGCTTTAAAAAAGTTAGAAAAATTTGAAAAATTAATAATTGGAAAATCAACCCATATTTTTCGATAATTCTGAAAATTCTGCAGTTGGAACTTTGTTACAGTACTTAAAAATAAGGTGCACCTTTATTGAAAAGCGTTTTTCTACCACATAATACTACATTACAGAAAAAAAGTATAGGAAAAGCCTTAAAGTACTCCTCAACAAAAATAATCTCTATAATATAGTTTATCAAGCGTAAACGTTTAATAATGTAACTTAAAGATCAAGTTATTATGCATAATGTATGAAATTTGAAAGCACATTCTTTGCACGTAACCTTAAAGTGGAATATTGAGAAAATAATTGAAATTGATTTAAAAAATAATAATTTAATGAACAATTTGTACCAATAAGATCAAAAGATTTTATGCCCATTGTGCACATTAAATTATAAACACATAATACATTATGGGAAAAATTGACAGGGACAGGATTGAAATCGTTATTTCTCAACATATTTTCAAAATAACTTAATGCAAATTTCGCTGACAGTAATACACATACATTTATAAAAAAATACCCTTAGAAAATAAACTAAAAATTTGTATATTGTTAATATAATATACGAATTTTATAAAATTTAATTTTTTTTTGTATAGGATAACCATGGATTATAGATCTGAAATAATATTAAATCGCCATCGGGTTCTGTTTTCATGAAGTTTTAATCTTTTGAAATATAAATTAAAAATATTCTAAAAGCATGATTTCAGTTTTCAACGGTAACGCATTCCACGAAATTAAAAGAGCAAAACAACTTCTGGTGTCCTACCGTATTGCAATTAATACACTTAATTAATTCAATAGTAGCAAAAATATTTTCAACAAGCATAAAATTTGGATAAATTCAAAAACTATAATTCTGCAAAAGTGGTGCATTTTCATATCTTTTTAATTGTAAATATTTTTTTTTAAGTAAACGTCCACAACTTCTGCCTATATATACTGTAATATTGAACTGTATTATCACACAGTGTTTAATATTTTCAATGTTAATTTTCACATGTAATTGGTTTACATTTAATTCGTGCCATACGTATGAGTACTGCTTATAAACAATCAATGATTGTTCAAATTCTTGTCCAAACCTTGTTTTTTTTCTGTTGTTTTTTTATGTTATTGTGCAGCTTTTTATGTTTGAAAAACCACAAAGAATTAAAATAGTTTTCAATAAGTTGGTTGGTTGACATATATTTTCAGGTTTGTGTGCTGGGTCAGAGACCCGCTTTTAAACCTTCGTCAAGTAAGACAAACACACACACATACATACGCGACAGATGCTGCCATCTATCGCGTGCCACCTTCACAATTTAGACATGTCCCTGAAAGGATTCAATAAGTTATTAACACCAATATGTCCAATCAAAAATTGAGTTTACACCAACCGATTTAATAAAAGTCATTATCATGCCTTATTTTTTCTTCCACACCGTTTCAAAATTAAGTCGACCCGATCTGTAATATATTCTACAATTTTGAATGTCTGGTCATATTATGGTTCGATGAAATAGGCTCGTGCTTTTGAGCATCTGTTGCCGGTGTAGCTTTTATATACGTTCCACAAACTGTCAAACACGTTGTATTTCTGTATAAAAAGTGTTTGCAAACAATTCACATATAATTCATGCTTTTGCCTTTTAACTAGTTCTGGACTGACTTCAACACATTTTCCTCAATCAATGGCAGCACCAATTCAATTTGATGCACCAGAAGTACTCATTACGTTTGGTGGGAACTTTTTTTTTAGTAAGCAAGTTTTTTTTAAAAAAAAACTTGCGGTACCTAGTAGAATCAGAATTGATAAAATGCAACCGGATTCCAAACTCTTCTTAATCTTTGGACGAAAGCCCGAATGGCTGTTATTTCTTTATAGTGGTAAAATTGCATTAGTGATCCGTTGAAGCTTGCAACATCCTCATATTCTGTTTCATCTCCGTAATCATTAAGGTTGACGAATCGACGACCAGGGTCACAAACGACCTTAAACGTCTTCTGGAGAGTCGAGGGGTCTAACAAGAATATAGCAGAGTTGTGGCTTTTATAGCAAACTTGGAAGGGTAAATAATTGAAAATCTTCTTGTCTAGTTTAAAAAGTGGACGAATCCAACCCAACACATCGTCTATTGCGTTCTTGTCTGGACGACAGACTCTGAACTTGAGTTTAAACTCTTCCATTTGGGCTTGGAGTGCTTAGCGCTTTTTTGAGAGATTCAACACTTGAGTTTTAATCTTTTTCCCAGGTCTTTGGGAGCTTTAGATTTATTGGACATACTCAGAACTTGAATTTCAACTCTCCCATTTGGGCTTGCGGTGCTTTACACTAGTTTTACAAATTCAGAACGTGAGTTTCAACCCTTCCATCAGGGCTTAGAGAACTTTATACCTTATTAGACAGACTCAGACCATGAATGTCAACTCTTCCATTTAGTATTACAGTGCTTTACACGTGTTGAACAGACACAGAATTTCAGTGTCAACTTTTTGCATTTGGGCTTGGAGTGCTTTATAATATTAAATCTAACATTTCAAACCCGCTACCTACTGGACTCAGAACTGGACGAGTCGATCTCAACCCCAGTCTCCAACCTCGCCATCTTGGACGAGTCCGAGGAATGGGAAGACTCACTCTGCGGCTCGGCGGTACAGTGCACCTCGGCCCCGACAAGGGACTCGGCGGCATTGGCGGCGATCTGGTGCAGCACCACCTCGACCTTCATGGTGTGCGAGGCCTCGAGCGTGACGGCCGGCGTCACGAACTTGACGTGGTTGTTGTTGCGGTTGGACTGGGGGCCCTTCCGGGCCGTCTGGAGGATGCCCGCCGGCCCGGGCCCGGATGGGAGGTCGAACGTGGGCCGGATGGGGTCGAGCCGGTCCGAGGTGGGCTCTCGCATCGAGGCCTCGGGCGAGGATCCGCCGGAGAAGTACGAGATCCGGTCTCGGGGAGGGAGGTCCAGAGTCACCGAGCGGCCCCTGGAAAAAGAGAGGAATTCAATGTAAAAATGTTGGTTACGTCAAAAAATCCCTCACGTGTCGGCACGTCACTTGACTGTGGTTCTAAACTATGGAACCCATCGTCAATAGCTATCGTGTAGCTTTAGTGCGACAGTTATTCAACCAAACCAAACCAAAAATCCCGGGTTGGGATACCTCTTCGGTAAGACATTTTCTTTGCATGCGAATGGAGCCGTGTTTGGCACGAGCATTTCCAAGAAAAGTACCGACCCATGAATGGTATGTGAAGCTACAAGGTCCGACGAATTATATTCCCCCCGTATAGAGGTAGTTTAAGTTAAATATACTTCTAAGTCCTGAAGCTGACACTCGTAAAATTTTTTGTGTTGGGTGCCTACTCAGGTATCTCTTCGTCATTCGACTATGGTTTTAAACTATGACACCCTTTGCAAATATCCCATGGAGATAGTTTCCTCAAGTGTAGCTCTCTCTAGCGAGACGATAATTAAGTTCTACTCAACCCAAAAACCCCGTCAAACTTACCGTTTTCAACTGGTGACTTGAAGCATAAAATTGTAAAAAATACGTAAACTTTTCAATGGTACATGCGTTGTTAAATATGATTTTCTCAATAAAAAATGCATAACTTTTAAAATAGAGTAATGGTTTTGTATTAGGTATAGCTAGAAGATAATTATAACATTAAATTCAATTGAAAATAATTATATATCTTCTATAAAATAGAAATCCATTAAAAATTAAAACTTGAGAAATCTAAATATGCTTAACGGTTCTTTTTAAGAAATTTCAAGCCAAAAATCCACTTTTATTATAAATGAAAAAAAGCTTAAAATATTTCCCATATTTTTTTTTTTTCATATCTGAGGTAAGCTCTTACTTAACTATTACTAATTAACCCTTTCAGTCCCAGTGATGCCATTTGGCATCATCACTTTCAATATTTTTTTCAAAATGTTTATGTCCCGCTATGACATCCAAACACACATCATTCGATTCTTCACACTTTGTTCTATCAGACAAAATTTTACTTTAATCTCAATAGAAGTCAGAACTACTATTTTTTTTATTTAGAAAATAGTCAACAAGCGTTTCTCCTGATTTTTGATAAGTTCACTTCAGTTCCACATATTTAAAACACAATTTAAACTATTTCGGTTAAAAAAAATACTAATTTTTTTTAATAATACGGTCAGATACCTTAAAATATATAACTCGAAGTGTTTTTAGGTAATATATATATTTTTATTTTGTTGTTTTCCACAGTTAAAGAATTTTGGCATTGTTTCAAAAACCATATAAAAAATTTAAATGGATTTTTTTTCCTTATGGAATTCGTATATTTGACTTAAGATAAGCTTATTTTGTGAATATCAGATGTTTCTGTAGTGTAGTAAATTTTTGGGACTGAAAGGGTTAAGCTAAACTTTTAGAGCCATAAGCTTTAAATTTAATCTCTATAAGACTCACTACTTTTAAATTTTTCTTTTCATTGCATTAAAGAGATGTTAGAGTTAGTATTCAAATTATAAAAGCGAAAAAAGGTTTTGTCTTCTTTTGACTTCAATTAAATCGAAATATCTCGAATTCCATTTTTCGTAGTGCACCTTTTGTCATTCGATTCAGCATTAAAAGCAACGCAAAATTAAATTATAAGGTTAAATTAGATTATCGGTAAAAATAGTTACGATCTTTTAAAATCTAGAGGTGTGAAACACTACACGACTTTCAAATACCACACAATAATACACGTAGATGCTTGATTAGATAAAATTCGGTTAAATATTTGTACAATAATTTAGTTTACAGATAAAAAATCTTTTTATGATCACATCCAACTTGTAATAGGAAATTGCTTGTGTGTTTAGAAAGTAGCAGATCTGCCCCTGAAAGGTGAAGCCATTTGTGGACCAGTATGCCATAAGGCAGTTCGCAAGCCCGAGCGCATGGCATGCCATACGCCACCACATGGCATCATGAGATAATTCGACTAATTAAAAATATATATTTAATATTAACTATTTAAAACATTTTACCAATTTTGCTAGCATAAGTTTATAGCAGGATATGTATTGATATAATTTCTAGCAGACATGAGGTATATATTTATAAAAGAAGCATATTAAAAATGCAGATTTTATTGCATGTAACTCTTCGGCAAAAGCATTTTTTGTGAACCAGTATCCCGTGATTAATTGAGAAAACGGCGAAATGTGGATTCATCACACAATCGCGCATTTTGTATTGCTTTGTACGGGATTGCGCAATCGATGGGCATATCTGCTACTTTCTAAATCTATGACAAAACATGCTTAATTTGAAGTTTGTTGCTTTATTCACATATCAGTAATATTATTAAAACCTTAAAATGATATTTGGCAACACTCTTTGCGCATGCACGTTTTTTTTTTTAAAACTATATTATGACGTCTGGCAAGTAACAACGTGAGGAACGTGTGCAAAATTTCAAGTCAGTGTGTCTTTGAGTTTAAACTGTAAAGTGGTTTTAGACAGACAGACAGACTAACGTTTAAAAAAGTTTTTAGAATCATTCACTCGATAAAACGTGCTAAAAACACACAATATACTATTCATATTTTCGACTTTCATTACTTTATATTAGGTAAATGCATGAATTTTATAATAGTAATTGATGGTAAATAAAGAGTATGAAGTTTTTTTTCATATCTCCTAACATCGGTTTATTTCCCACCAAGTAAAAGAAACGAGAACGCACTATGAAGAATTTTGTTGCCACCATCAATTTTAATGTTAAGTAGGTGAAGCTCCAAAAAAAAAAAAAAAAAAAACGTATTTGAAATTCTGTTATAACTCTAATTTAATGTCTTTTTCAAATTATCTTTTAAATTTTCTTGAAAATATTTCATGGTTAAAAGATTATAAATGGTTTTTTAATGTATTTTATCCTTCATTTAGTTTCCCTTTTGAGAAAATAGTTAGTTAAAGAATTTTGTAAATTACATCAGTAAATTCATAATTTGTTACTTTGTTTATTCGTAATAAAAGTGTGGAAAAATGTTATACAATTAGCTAAGTTAACAAACAAATGCTGATTTGTATTCCCTCTTAACTGAAAATTTAATTGTTTTCCAATTTATTTTGATTATGTCACGAAAACAAGTTAGTTTATTACATTTTTTTTTATCTTACATATCTTTTTAACTAGCATATTTTCACTTTATAGCTGTTTGTTTATAACATTAAAAAAAACTATTTCTGAAACTGCCCCGACTCGGAACTGAATCCAAAGCATATTTTCTCTTGTCCAGCCATACTGGCAAAATTGCAGCAAATCACCAACTCGCCCTACGAGGACCACCGTCTGCAGATCGCTGAAGCAGTCTATGAGACCTTTGGTGTCATATAATATTTATCCTTGGACACGACATTATCATCATCACAAGCTATTAATTGACATAAATGTAACATGCATAAAACTATTTTATGGAAAAAAAAATTAGATTTTTTTATACATTTTTGTCAAACATTATTACCTAACATTTATCCGTAATTCCACACAAAAGCTCAGAAAGATGTAATTTTTAACCAATATCTCATACTGAGAAAAAAATTTCCGAAATCTTTTTTCACAGAAAAGTTTCTGAAATTGGAGAAAGATCTCTCGTAAAAGGCATGTATGTGTTCGATAAGTTGGGATACCTTTCTCTCATTTTCAAAGTTAAGAACTTAATAATTTTGATGAATGCCCAAATGATTCCATCATGTCTCTGTCAACACGACCGGGAAGCGGGAAAGATGTCATTAGGGCACTTCCGTGGCCTAGTGGTTAAGGCGTGTGCCTCGAGATTGAACTTCTTCAGGAGTGTGAAGATTCTAATTATAACTACTTCCAGTCATCTTGTATTTCGGATATGTATAAAATAGCAGGAATGTATTTTGAAAGGAATTTTTGAATTACTTAAAAATGCTCTTTGGGTATTACATGCACCGTATATATTCAGAAACAGTTCGGTTTTTGTTCTAGTGCATGTTTTGAAAAAGAATAGAATTCGTGTTAGGTTTTGATTTCAACATCTATTAAAATGGATGTGGTAAAATGGATTTTTCAAAAAATTAAAATAGTATTTTTCTTAGCAAACAGTTTCTAATTTCATAATTCGTTGCATATTCTATTCCGTAATTCTCCGCAAAACACAGTTTTGAAAGTCAATTTGTTTTGAAAAAAATATTTGTTTAAATAAATAAACATAAGTTAGAATTTGCCGATGTCTCAGGAGGATAATGTGGTCTTTTTCAAACTAAAGTATGTTAAATTACCTTTTTGGATAGTTTTTGAGCATTAAAACAACCTTGTTCAAAATATTTCTAAAACTTTCAGCAAACTGCTAAATCACTGAATAAATTTAACATACATTTTTGGAAAATTGGCGCACATAAAATATGGACGCACAAAAAATGTTTTCAAATGTTTCGCTAAAATGCTTTCGCCTTCTTCGAGTTTAAATGTGTCGTTAATATAATGATCTGGGTTACTGCACCTCCAGGGTTTTTCTATTTTGACAGGTTTATACTGTCTTCAACAAAAAAAAAAAAGAGAAAACACATTGGTTTGAAGTAAGAGAAACAGTTATTGCAAATGAAAAAAAAATGTAGAAATAATAAAGATAGTATGCGTAATTTTGCCAACCAATTTAAAATATTTTATGAAGATTCATGCAAGGTTTTTTCCTTGTGAGATGATTTAAAATCTACTTTGGGTGGTTTTGTTGATTTTGAAATAGAACGCGCACCCTGATTTGAAATTTGTTTTATTTGGATTGGTTTTCTTACTGAAACTAGCATAATTGTAAAGATTTTTTTTGTTTTGCTGTGCGAAATTTAACTAATTTAACATATAGCAATAGCAATAACCATAACAATAATAACAATAACAATAACAACAACAACAACAACAACAATAATAATAATAATAATAATAATAATAATAATAATATAATAATAATAATAATAATAATAATAATAATAATAATAACAATAACAATAACAATAACAATAATAATAATGCTGGGGTAGGTACGTATGTATTCCGGCTTGTGTGCTTGTTCAGAAAACCGCTTATAAGCTTTCGTCACGTGAGATAGACACAGAAACAAATTTTACAGTCATCAATAAATTAATAACTTATAGACAAATAACAACATTTATTGACGGTCACAAACATCCATGTCTGACCGGGATTCGCGCCCGACCCCAGCATCTCCAAAGGCTAAGACAGATTAATGGACATTGTCAGCATGTACTGCACTGCTCAAAACAATTATGGGAGCACTTTGTGGACGTTTGTTACCCCTTTCAGTTTCAGCGTTTTGTTACTCATTCTAAAAATCTAAAATTTGTGAAATAGATTCCTTGTGCATCCAGAATGAAATGGTAAAAAACAGGCGAAAAATATTAATTTTTTAAACAAAAATTAAAGGGGGGGGGGGATTGGGGAATTCCACCATGTTTTCATATTTTCATTTGTTTAAAATAAACATAATTTACATCATCAAAGGACATGATTCTTCCATCTAACGATAAATTAGTACAAGCTCAGCTTAGTGAGGAAAAAAATCGCAAGCTCATGATTCCAAATGGAAACATTGAGGTTTAAAGAGTTTAAACCATGCGCTCCCCTAATTGTAGTGAGCAGTGTATTTTAATACTTTAATTCTTTCTAACAAAATAACGGAAAAGTATAGGCTAAAATTCAAACTTATTCTCTTACATATCCTGTTTTGATTTGTTTTTTTGCAAGGCGTAACTTTTTCCAATGTACATATATTCTTATAGGATGGCTATGTTTAGAAAAAATTACGCCTGAAATACTTTAACTTTTTTTATTTACTTTACTTCGAAAATTTGGCTTAACGATTATAAATTAAACTATTTTTGCTTAAAAAAGTTAAAGCCTGAAACCTTTCAAAGGGCATTTAAAATTAACTATATACACAAGGGACACAGATAAAAAAAAACGTTCTAAAAAAGATAAATTAGATTTATTACCATCTATTAGTACCTTATATATCATATTAGATGCTTAAAAGTAACAATTAGTTATCATAGTAGTTATCAATAATTGAACAAAAAAATATAAATATAATCGTAAATAAAATTATGAAATAAGTAATGCTTATTTTCGACAAATTAAAATTAATTTTCTCAATCCAACCAGTTTATCTTGAAATTAGAATGCATATTTTGATACTGGTAAATATATTTTTATGACAAAAATTAAAAATTAACGAAATAATTTCGTTAAACTACTTTGATAAAACGTAATAACTTTCAAAACAGCTGACTGTGTCTTTTCTTCGTAAAAAGAAATATTGAAATAGACAAACAAATTTGTTTAGTTTCTTTTCGTAAGTCTCCTATACGCCAGTTTTAATTAACCACTATTCGAATTTTTTAAAGAAAATAAACATTTTTTAAATGTGAGTTTGGTTGTTTACAAAACAAGAGTAATCAGCTTGGCAGTTTATCTTATTTATAAATTCATAATGTAATTACATTTGGATTTGATATTTTTCTCAAATGAATACTAATTATTTTAGAAGGAATGACAAGAAAATACTTCTTTGATATTTTCTTTTTATTTGGTTGGTTTTAAACAAGTTTGTATTAGAGTTCATCTAATAATTTAAAGTTGCTTTAATTATGAGAAAGATGTGTCGAAGAATAAGTTTTTAAGATGTTAATTTCGAAAGCTCTTTATATTTAAAAAAAATATTTTTCATTTTATTTGTTTGTATTTTATGTAATGTATTTTTAACTTAATAATTAACTTATTAATACAGAACAGCATTCAAATTGAATGTAATCCAGCTTCATTAAATTCAAAATTGAAGTAGATTACTAAGTTAAATTAACGAAATAAAAGAAGGTGGATAAATGGGCTAAATATGCTGCGCAATCTGACTCGGTAAGGTATGGTAGGTACATATATATTCCAGCTTGTGTGCTTGTTCAGAAAACCGCTTATAAGCTTTCGTCAGGTGGGACAGACACATAACGAATATTAACAGTCACAAAGAAAGGAACAACACAGAGACAAATAACAACATTTTATTGACGGTCACAAACATCCATGCTTGACCGGGATTCGAACCCGATCCCAGCAGTTCCAAAGGCTAGCGTCCTAACGATTGGGCCACCGGGGCGGCACTCGGTAAATAAACAAATTAAAAGAGAAACAGAAGTTTGAACAACATAAAAAATATTAATTAAAAATATTTATGTGAAATGCTATTTTGTGTATTAAGGTTTATATCATTTAAATATACTATGTCTCCTATCAAGGTACGAATTATTGGAAACTTCACTTACTTTCTAAAAATATTAATGTTACTGAAACGAGAAATATATAATTTTATTAACAAATAAATAAATTATTTTCAATACTTAAATCAACTATAACTATCCAGACAAACATAAAGTATCATTATGTTAACAACTTAACAGTTTTACTCCTCTAATTACACACTCAATCAAAAACAAATCAAGTAATCTGGTGTAATTTGTTTTGAATTCAATTCAAAAACAATAGGGGGAGGTGGGGGAAAATGGTGGTAGGGGGGAAAATGAGGGTAAGTTAAAAAATATAAATTTTTCAACTATACATTTAAATTTTTTTAGACTTTTTATTTGAGATATTATTTTTAGATGATCTCTAATTACTTTTATTTGGTTTTTAGAATCTAGCAACACCATTAATTCATTGAATTTCTTGTTCTTATAGACCGAGAGCCAAGGGCCCCCAGACCTAAGTCATTTTGGCAAGGATGAAATGTACGTGATTAGGTTCGGTTTTCATTTACTTTTAGTGTATGCATACCAGAGACATAACATAGAGTGGACTGCGCATTAATAGTAAAGCAGCTCAGGGATGGAAAACCAAAACCGGTTTTCAAAAAACCGGTGGTCCCGGTTTTGACTGAAAACCGTTTTTTTTTGTATGAGGCCCTTTGGAACCGAAAACCGGTTTTTTAGGGAAAAACCGATGGAAAATGGAAAACCGGTTTTTTCTGGAAAACCGCCATCCCTTGCAGATTAGCATTATGTCCTAAACATCATAAATCGCCAAGAGGGGAAAGGTTGCTACATATGGCAACTTAACGCTACCGTTTCGTTACGAACTATTCCAAATTGTCGCCAGACCTGAATATCAGCTAGCAAACCGAAGTGGAGACTACCATCAATACCCAAGTCACGTGGGTTTCTACCAATCACGGCAGCTTGAATTTTTTTTAATGTTTTTGCAGACGATTTTTTGAGCATTGTTGGTATTTTTCTCTTTTGGCTTTTATAATAAATATTTAATTACATTCTTTTAATCTCTGAGCATGAATCGTGAATGTTGTACTCTTAATTCAGTTACGTTTTGTGCAAGATGCCAAATGCTTGTGAATTCCTAATTGTAAAGAGGGGTATAAAAAAGGATTAGTCACACTTCACGGGTAAAATTTATTTAGTTCTGCATACTTTTAGTAATTGTGTGTTCTTCATAAACTATAATTTCTATCGAGGGAATTTATTCTAAAAGCTCTTTTATACTGAAGAATCATATCCATGATTAAATCAACGTTGTTAGAACTCTAATTATAATAAATATTTTGGGCCAAGTCAATTAAATTAATGGTCTGAACATTAGACAGCTTAGAAGTAGAATATTTTTTTACAATTTGGTCAAAACGAAACCTGTTTTTGCAATTGTGTTTGAGTTATTTATATTTAAAAAGTAGAACATTTGCTGAATTTGGAATATATTGATGTGTTTTAGAAAGTTGATTTATTCCAGGTGAAATAAAGGAAGAAGCAATATTTCAAAAAAAAAAAATTGATTTTTTTAAAAAATCGGACCGTTAGAACGAAAGTTATAGATACGGCAGAAAATGTTCACCATGTCAATTACCAACTTATATTACAGCAACACTCTACATAAACCTACTAATGTTCTTTTAAATTAATTTTTAATAAAGAGTCCACATTCAATTGTTCAAGTAATCTTAAATAGACTCACAAAATCAAAGAAATAATCTGATATCTATTAAGAGGATCTTAAAATACTAGCGATTCATCCTTGCTCCTTTCCAAGCTTCTTTATCATAACATTAGATTGTCGGCCTCTGTGTTCAGGTCGCTGTGGAAAAACTCGCCAAATGGTAAACTCGCCATAGATGCGAGCCAAACGCGACACAGTCATGTGACTGTGTAAGTTAGATGTTTAGGACACTTTAGGTTTGCCAATGCGCAGTCCACTCTATGTTATGTCTCTGATGCATACCCGTTAGAGTGAACCGACGGCCAATTTAGAGGTATCGGGTACAAAAAGTAGGTAAAATATAAGTTAACCTAAGTCATTTTGGAAAGGCTGATTTTTACATATGTTTTAGGAAATAATGTTAAAAGTGCATAATAAATTTCCCAGACACTTTCCGTGGGCCGATATTTCTCCCAGACGCTTTAAACGTCTTCATCAAGCTCAGACTTTGTCAATCACATCTAGCGGGCGTGAGATGGCGCTACAACGGTTCCCGGACATCAAGGAAGGGAAGTTAAGCAAAAAAGAGCTATGTGTCTATTGGATATATGGTTGGTTGATTGACTTATATTCCGGTGGAAAAATATCATATAGATTTAATTGAAAAAAATTAATTCGAAAATAGATTAATAAACAAGTTGTCATAGCTGTCTAGCTTACTACATTTTCACATCTACAATAATCAAGCACACAAACCGGAATATATATGTCAAATCAACCAACATTCTATAATAGACACATAGTTCTTTTTTGCTCAACTTCCCTTCCTTGATGTCCGAGAACGGTTGTAGCGCCATCTCACGCCGCTAGATGTGATTGACAAAGTATGAGCTTGATGAAGACGTTTAAAGCGTCTGGGAGAAATATCGGCCCACGGAAAGTGTCTGGGAAATTTATTATGCACTTTTAATATTATTTTCTAAAACATATGTAAAAATAGCCTCTCCAAAATGACTTAGGTTAACTTATATTTTACCTACTTTTTGCACCCGATACCTGCAAATTGGCCGTCGGTCCACTCTAACGGGTATGCATACACTAAAAGGAAATCAAAACCGAACCTAAACACGTACATTTCATCCTTGCCAAAATGACTTAGGTCTGGGGTCCCTGGGCTCTCACTCTATTAAGCTAATTTTGTTTCAGCTGTTAAAATTCACTCTTAAAAACTTCGTTCTATATATTTTATAAAACACGATGTGCTCTTAAGCCTTGTGGCATGCAATAGCCACATTTTCGAAGAGTATTTCTGTAAAATTAGTAAAGAAAAATTCGACTTTTTTTAATTTTTTTTTAATGTCGTGGGGTAAAGTGGGGTATGGTTAGGCTTAGCTATGCATGCAAGATATATTGGAGTTTTGGGTCGTGGAATGAACTTAAATTGGATTATATTGGAGGATATTTTTTAAAAACCATTTTAGTGTTATTAAAATATACAGCACTATAAAAAAAAAACTAATTTTATGTTTGTTAAAATTTAACTTAATATATTAAGTTTATCAATGCATCTTTAGGAATATGCCCAAAAGCAATTAGCAATAATTTGCTATTAGTTGTTCGCAATTAATTTACTAAATGAAACAAACTACAATGTAAAATACTAAACCAAATCAAAGATGGAAACTAATATAATTTCGAGAAATATACGATGCAGATTATGTTGTTATGTTCGGTGCAATATGTAAAGTTTTACAGAGCCTCAATTTAATAGTAGAGGACAATACTCTCTTGCTTAAATATTCTATTATTCCACGATTATTATTATCTCTAAGTAAGCTTTTCTGAAAAAAAAGTGTAGAGGAATATTAGGAATGAGTTTGCTTCAATTAGTTATTTTTGTTAATGATTTTTGATTTAATCATATCGTTAAATTTAGGCTACCCCCATTTTCCCCCTCCCTGGGGGAAAATGAGGGTATAAAACTAAGTTCCCTAAATTGCCAGATATTGAAGCATGTGGTGGAAAAAAATTATATATTCGAAATCTAAACAGTTAAAATGTATGTTATATACAAAAAAAATCTATGAAAATTAGTTAAAAAGTAGGTGTTTATTGAGATGATTTTGAAAAAGCTCGATTTTACCCTCATTCTCCCCCACCCCCCTACTGTAATCTTGTGTAATTTGTTATGAATTTAATTACTTGTTTTCGAGATAGCAAATCAGAGACCGCGAAGTGTATTTGAAGTTAAACGGTAAAATTATATAAAAAAAATTAGCAGCTGGCAAAGCACAATTATTCATCTTAAAAAGGATTGGAAATACTTTGAAACTGGCTCATGATTCAAAAGCATTATTTATTCAGAACTAAGCGAATCATTTATTTAATTCTTTCAAGTTAGTAAAAGTTCGTGACATCGTTTCCCAGTTTATTAAATAGGTATTAAAAGGGAACCTATTTACGTTTAAGCTCCAATGGTTTAGATTAACGCAACTAGTAATTTTATTTGTTGTGGCGGAACCCTAAGTGCTCTTATACGTAAAAGGGGTTAATCGATCACATAACCACATTTCCGTAAAAGCAAATTGAAATCCCGCTTATCGCTCGAGAATAATTTATTTTAAGCTTTGAAATTTACTCCCGCATACTATACTCAAAATAAACAAAAAAAAATCTTTATGGAATAAGGATAGTGTATTTAGTGGTGCTATCAGAAACAGTGGTTGGAAAAAGATAAGGTGAAAAATGCGACTCAAAAGCAGGGACGAGTTTTTATGCAAGGTTTAACACTAATGCTTTTAACGCTTGACTGTTACTCCACTGATGGAAAATTTTATTAAATTTAAAGTAAAATTTTTATTTTGTAAGCGTATATTAACTGTATATTACTGTCACTACCCCTTAGTATGCTGAATAATTATGATGAGAAGATTTATTGCGAAACATTATATTTTTATTCGCAAACTTTCCTGGCATTTAAGGCATAGAAGTTGTGTGTCTTAGGCCCCTATGTACACAGTTAAAGTATAATTGTTTATACATTGATATGAAAAGTTTTTTTTCATTTAAGCAAGGTTCAATAAGCGACTTTTGTTAATATTAATGCCCACACAGGTAAGTGAAAATTGAAGAGCTTAGTGGATGAACGTGCTAAGTGACATTTTTGAAAAAAAAAAATGAGATTTTTGTACCAATAAACATATTACTATATTCCTTAACGATAACAGTTTCTCCTTTCTTATGAATTTTAAGTTGAGTATATTTTTTGTGATTTGCAAGTACCGTTTTCAACTGATCCGAGTGCAAACTAAAAACTTCAATGCTCATTTTCCTCGTTTTCACCTTTTTGTTACTTATCACGTTCTTCCACTAAGCTCTTCAATTGACAGGCAGCCGGAGAGGGCAATGGGGCGGGAGGGGGGGGGGGGACTTCGCATTGAAAGTATCGCATTGTGCCGTAAAAAAATATGCCAAAATTACAGCACTGTACTTTCTACGTCACAAGGTTGTAACATTCGCACAAACATTTATGTTTATCCCGATAACGTTAACACCAACTTTGTCCAGGTGCCCATACTCTACAGCCAAATCTATTGCTTATGGCTTTAATGTTTTGAAGCTTGAAACTTCCGAATTCCATGTGAAAGTATCGCATTGTGCCGTAAAAAAAATGCCAAAATTACAGCACAGTACTTTCTACGTCACAAGGTTGAAACATTCACAAACATTTATGTTTATCTAGGTAACGTTAACACCAACTTTGTCCAGGTGTCCATACTACAGCCAAATCTATTGCTTATGGCTTTAATGTTTTGAAGCTTGAAACTTCCGAATTTCCCCGCTTATGGTTCCCTACTGACTGCTTTGGTAACTTATATATTCGATATTTATTGATATTATGATTTAAGCACTTTATTTAATTAAAAATATATAAAATTTGCCTAACTTCTCCCATTTAAATTGATTGAAATTGCGTTTCACAATCTTTAAAACTTTTGTTCCCTTAAATAATTTCTGGCCCCAAGAAATCTGATTTTATTAATTGTTATCAACTGCAACTTACTAAATACTAAGAATATACTTAATGACATAAATGATAAACTTTATATGCTTCATAAATCATAGAATATAACCATTATTCTCCTTTATTTTCCCAACTCAAGAGTTGAGAGCATTTTAACTCAACTTCTTATCTGGATATGGGCCAAAGTATCATACAATTCAAAGACGGATTCATTCTTGGCACCCTTGGACGAATGTTTAAAGGTCAAACCAGGCCACTTATCCTAGCTGCATAAAATCGCAATATTTTGCCAGCCAAATTTATTTTGATTATTTATATCAATTAAGAGAGATAGATAGATAGAGATAGAGATAGAGAGAGAGAGAGAGAGAGAGAGAGAGGTAAAAGACATTTATAACCCCATTTGTTACGTAGGATATTTTGCTGGCATTTTTTACTTTCTGTACTTACTACCGTTTTAGATGCCGGCCCGCTGGCGCAGTGGTTAGTGATCTAGCCTTTGGAGCTGCTGGGCTCGGGTTCGAACCCCGGTAAAGGCAGGATGTTTGTGTTTGTCAATAAATGTTGCTATTTGTCTATGTGTTTGTGTGTCTCTTGTGACTGTCTCTTCTGGCGTGCTGGGTAATGGGCCATAAAGCCTACACTCTCCCTTCTAGAGGGCGCAATCACTGTCATTTGTCAACGTTTTAGATAGTCTTAAGAGTAGCAAAATTTAATTTCCGGAAAAATGTCGGTAAATTTAAGCCGTGTTATAGCAATTAATTATTTACTTTATTTAATAAATACTCGATGGTTAAAATGAGCTAAGGACCAGTGTAGCCTCTTTAGCAAGTTAACCGTTTTAAAAATTGTTTTATTGAAACTGTTTTATTAATTTGTTATGAGTTACACAACCAGACGATACTACGATGTTATGGTTTCAAGTTATTGAAATTTAAAATACGCAAAAAAACATACTACCACACTTATTTTATCTACAAAGACGTAGTTATACTGCATTGTTGGGCATATCAAAAGTAAAAGAAGTCAACCATTAAATTTTTATTATTATGTAAGGAAATATATAACGATAGTTTGCCCAACCATATAATAAGTACTACACTCTTAATATAAACGTTCGATTTTAACTCAGTCTGAGTTGATTTTCTCTCTTTCCAGTGTCGAAAATGCGCTTCTCCTATTGGAGTGGATTTCACTATTTTGTTTAGGATTTTTGTTTTTTAGGATCTCTACCATAGTCCCCTACGCTTTGAAATTTGAACTGCGGTCAAGTGGCGCAGATGACACCAGAGCTTTCAAACAATGAAAAATCGAGCTATTTGAAAATACAAAGTTAGGTGTTGTAAAGAGATAGGTGTATGTAAGTTGTACCAAATATAATTTCTTCTTATAAACGTCATTCGTACACTCTTGAAACAAACAAGCGATTTTAACTCAGTCTGGGTTAATTTTCACTCCTTTCCAGTGTCGAAAATGCACTTCTCCTATAGTATGGATTTCACTCTTTTGTTAACATGACTATACAACATTTAAATACGACTTTTTGTACAACCTTGGCAAAAACCCAGCAAAAAAATCCTTTCTAAACAACACCATAGAATTCCGAGTCATCTAAAATATCTGTATCATCCAATCAGGAAGGAAACCCGTCTCTCGTGGTGCGGAGTCATGTTATTCTTTTCAGTGTCCATTGAATTCGATATTTAACAATGGATACCGTAAGCGGAATTCGGTAAGTAACATGAACTGGAGTTTTGTCCTAAGCAATGTATGTGGTGAAGTGACTTAAGAGGGAATGGAGGCTGGACCGAAGTGTCTCTGTGTTAATACAACGGGGGACAATATTTTCTAAGCCACATTTCTCCGTCATTGAATATTTTTACAAAGTTTTTTTTATATGATAAAGGTAGCTGACTAATAGGTCCCTGCAGTCCCACTTTTTAAAATTGGTTCGAATATTTAGGGTAAAATTATTTACTTATTGCTATGTCCACACTACGACAATAAAAACAAAAACTGACAACAAATGCGCGCGCATGCATATACAATTTGTACAGGCATGAGCGAACACCTACCTCTATGCGCGCGCATGCCTGTACAAATTGTATATGCATGCGCGCATATTTGTTGTCAGTTTTTGTTTTTATTGTCGTAGTGTGGACATAGCAAACTGAAAATTAAGAAGTATATATATTCGTACCAATTTCAAAAAGTGGGATTATAGAGAACTTTAAGTCAGCTACATTTATCATATAATAACCAATTGCAAAAAATGTTCAAAACAGCCGGAGATATGTGGCACTCGACTGACTTGTATACGAGTATATGCAATATCCTCAATTCCAGCATGGAAACATAGGCATTTTACTTAATATATTTTCATATATAACAGTTTTTTCTTTTACAGTCTTTTTGATTTTCCCTATTATCAAAATGGCCTAAAAATAATTATTATGTTAAAAATAAGCAAAATTGGCTAACTTATTTAACCTTGCACGCTTTCTTATTCTTTGAATGCATCCTTCCACCCCCTCTCCACCTTGCATTGACTTATTCCATTCTTGCTCGCTGATACAATATACCGATGTCAAGAGGCAGTAAAATAAGTTTCAAACCATAGTAAGGGAATCCCTGGGTAGTTATATCAAGAATACCCTTTGTAACCGCACGCCAATGTTGGTCAAGAAAGCGTCTTTTGTTGATGGTTGCGACGTTATTCAAGGATGACGATGAAAGGAATTTACTGGTATTTGGGAATAATTTGATATTAATAAAGGAGTGTTTGTGCAAGCGTTTTTTATACATATAAGAATTTCGCTGATAAGGTCATCAATATAGTACAGGGTGAGGCAAACAAAAGTGGCCCCAGTCTAGAGATAAGAATACGACAGAAATGTTGCCAAGTCTAAAACCAATACAAAAACAGGTTTGCTAACTGAAGCTATTGATCGCTTCAATATTAAGCCCAAACAAACGCTTAGCGACTTATTTGCCGGCAACTACGCTACGGTTTTAGAAGCTAGTTGAAATGAAATGTAAACAAGGTTTGTAGAGCTGATCAAGAAAAAACCTCACTAGTGATTATTTGATTGTTTCGGTCGTTGTTTATCCTAGAGAATCGGACCTTTTTGTTTTTGGTGATACAAAACAATCTAAATTGATTGCAAGACACAATATTTGCATTATGGGGCGTCTTCATACAATACGAACTAAGATCTGAACTCGCCACTAGTCTATGAGTAGCTCTGAAGTGAAGTTAATCCGATCCAACCAATGCAAAAACAGGTTTCAGGCTGCTTCAAGAGTTTTTCGCGCCAAGCATTTCAACGTATTCTTATCTCTTGACTGGAGCTACTTTTGTTTGCCTCACCCTGTAGAACGTCAATAGGACAACAAAATAGAAAAACTAAATGCGGAAAGTTATTTAACTCTTTAGTATAACTTATTTTTATGAGTTTTGCCTTTCTACATACTCTTTGATTAAACAGTTACCGATAGATTGTTTTTTATGGTTTACTTTTTTAAGGTTGAAATGAAAAAAAAAAAAATAGATCGGATATTAAAATTTTGAAAATACAAAGTCTACGAAAGAACACTAGAATTAGTAGTCAATTCTAGTGTTTTCGTAAAAACATTTCTTGTTTTCAATGTGTAACCCTTGGTTTTGTAAGTTTTTTTTATTTGAAACTCACAAGAATAATTTATCCTTAAAAAAGCATCCTCCTGCTTTTACATCGCCCATAAAATGTTAAATATTTTGAAATCCTTGATTTGACCTATTTCACATAGTTATAGCTTGCTTCGAAGAGTAGGAAGTTTATGTTTAGTTCCAGAAGTTTTACAAATATAACTATTCCAAATTCTTATACTCTCGTCATAATAAAGTTTTTATAATAAAACTAAATTTTGTATAAAAAACATTAGTTTTAGGGGAAAATTATATTATTTTAACTGTAATTAGATAATGAATGTACTCTCGAAAAAATAAATAAAAAACTGCAATAGTTGATTTTGATTGGTGTGAAAAAAATATTTTTCGAAGTAATAAAAAAGTGCACATTTTCACAAATACAGTATTTCAATATTTGTTTAATATAGATCTTCCTATCAAAACTTTTTTTTTAAAAAAAAAGTTAAGATAAGGATATATAGATGGCGAAATAAAATCTTTTTCGTTGATAGTTCGGTCCCCTGTAAGCTTGTTTCTCGGTAAGCAAAGTCTTACCATAATAAAGATAGTTTTACAGAAACAGGTTGTGTTGATGGAAAAAAATCTGTATTTATATTATATAGTGTGGTCCAGATGATTTTTTAACTCGAGACATTTTTATGAGTCGAAAAATGAGAATTAATTTTTAAAAAATCTCCAAATTATGGCCTTATAATCTTGGGAAAATATTACCATTGATATTATTAGAAGGCAATCTTCAAATGGGTGATAATTTTAAAAGAACCTTAAAGTTTCAAACGTACGCATTACATTTGACAGTTGTATTTTTTCATGTACTATTGCCTTTGTGGAGTTGTAGATTGATAATAATATACAGAAATATTTTCAAAGTAGATTGTCATGATATTATTATTTTTCAATAAACAAATATTTAACGTGTGAGAAATTCTACTTCTTCACGAACCACTGTATATTGCTTGAATACACACTCTCAGAAATAACACTTTCATTTTTGACGAATCATTAATCCTCAAGCCTCGTTTCGTTAATTTTGAGGATCATTTCGTCAAACTATCACGTGACCTTTGAGTAAAAGCGAATCCTCACTTTAACAATCTTGATTTGACGATTCCGCATCTTGATTTTGAGGAAACTGAATCTCACTACTGTACTCAAATGCTCAAAAATGACGAAATATTTCTTTTGATTAGACGAAATTCGAATCTTCATAAAAATGACGAATCAAATTTCCTCACTTTGAGGAAAGAAAAACTCGGAGCATTTGCCAGTAAATGGCATCGTCAAAATTAAGGAATATTTCGTCTTTTTTGAGTATTCATTTCTGAGAGTGCATATTCCTGGATAATAAGGTACAATAGAAGTATCGGTATTCACCTGCTAAATGACAGATACAAGTGGGTGTTTATAATTTGCATGTTGTTAGTCTATTTTTTTTAAATATCATTTTAATTTTATGTAACATTTATCATGAATAATGCTAAGATATATTCTAAACATTAACTTATAACACAATCGGGAATAAATCATGTTACGCAGTCAAACTTCCTTGCATAGAAAAGTTTCATTTAAAAAATCAGATGTAAACGACACTGTAGTTTAAATTTACAGTTGGAATGCAGAGTAAAAATAGATTAAAAAATTATTGTTGCAGTTATTCCTACCTCAACAATTTATTTGAAGTATTTAAAGTGATGAAAACTTACATTGAAGCTTTTTATTGCGAATATCTATTTAATATGTCACACGAATCTATATCAAATTGCAACTCCAGCCTTTATTGTAGTGACCAGCCGTCCAAATTTATTGATTGTCACTGTGTTGCTTTAATTTATAAATAATCTTCACTTGAGGGAAAACTATTTTATCAACCTTTTCTTATCGGCCACGGGGGACATTGGGGGCAATCCATCACTTTTAGCAAGTGCAGCTATGATGATGACGTACGAGATACAACTGCTCGGATGTACAAGACTGTATTTGACAATTGATTTAGTTTAAATTTAACCTCTTAAGACCCGAGCAAAATCCTACGCATATACATTATTAATCTACACTCTTAAAACGAACGAGCGATTTTAACTCAGTCTGAGTCAATTTTCACTTCTCCAGTGTCGAAAATGCACTTCTCCTACAGGAGTGGATTTCACTCCTTTGTTTTAAGAGTGTAAACATACTTTTCATACAAATATATGGTAAAAAGTATGTTTTTCAAAGAAATATTAAAAAAGAAAATATGTTTTATAGTTACTTAGGGACACACCTTAACGCTAAAAATACACATTTTTTTGTACTATAAATGAAACAAAAAAGGCCTTATTATTTGTAATTAACAAATTATTTTAACATAGTTTTAAAAGCATTTTGCATTAAAAAACTATTAAAGAACTTTTTAAAAATTTTGAAAAAAAATTAATAATTTTTTTAAGAACTCTAATATCGTACTGACCCTTGCTCAACTTTTAACCTATAACCTTTTCCAAATTTGGCACAGTGATTTCAAATATAATGAACAATGCTATTTAGGCAATCTTTTTAATTTAAATATAATTGATTTGTTTTAAAGGGTGTTTTTTGCCTAAAAAAAGGGGGTTACGCCAACATTTCCAGTATAAGAAGTTTTACATTAATTTACCGGAATTTTTTTACAGAAGCTATTTCAATATATATCTGTGTTATAAGCCTCTAACATCTGGTGCAAATATAGTAGTTTTTTTTTTAAAAATATCCAAATGTAAGTTAATAAAAAAAACAACTTTTTTTAAAAGTTAATTCATAAATTTTTTCTTAATAACTTCTTTTCTTGTAATTTGTATGTAACTCTAGAGGGTCATTGCACGTATCAGTTAAAAACGGAGATTTTAACACATAATTAATGTTCATTGGAGGAAAATTCAATGTGGTAGACTTGTTAGAGTAAACCTCTTTTTTAGTTGAAAAACACAATTTAAAATAAATAAATCATATTTAAATTTAAAAAATGCCCAAATAGCATTGTTAATTATATTTGAAATCACTATGCCAAATTTGGAAAAGATTAAAGTAATAGTAAGAATTTTAGAATTTTGGGGATTATTTGGTATTCGCCTACCTTAAAACCCTTAGCCTTAGCAAGTGATTAAAAAATTATTTAAAAAAAATATATATAAAAAAGAGCATTCATTTTGTGTGCTTAGTTGTTTATTTTCTTAGTTATTATAGTTCCATATCACTGAACAACAACAACATTCTTGACCTCTTCAATGAAGGTTACAGGCAAAATACTTTTTTAATTATAGTATCAGTTGAAATTGTGTGCAACTTGAAGAGCGATGTATTGAAAGCCTCCTTTGAAATTCACTGTTGGTTGGGACATAAAGAGGATTTTTTATCGAAGCTATTTCATTCAGAAAGTGGTTTTCATATTCGGACAATAGGAAGAGAGAAGTGTGAAAAATTGAAATTTTGTTTGATATTCGTGAAATAAAGATTTGAAAAGATTTGAATGACTTGTCGCTGCGTCGTAGGATTTTATTTGTAAAAACCAATTGTATCGTCCATTATTTGACTTTCTTCTTGATTTTTTTTTATCACAAGCTACACAATTGGTTAGGTTGTACTTTTACCGGCTGCTCATTTAATTATTAATCTTCGACAGCTAAATTCGCCTAATAATTTAGAATAAAGGCCGAATGGCGAGGCTACATAAAATTCCACAAACATAAAAAATTCTTAAAATATTCTAGACTTTTTTTTAGGATGTCTTAAGTATCCACGGCTTTGACTAACAAGTTTTTTTAAACAAATAGATGTTCAGATATAGTTAACCCTAGAGGTCCCCCTAGAATATAGAAACAATATCGTGTAATAATGAAAACACTAAAGAAACATTTACAAGAAAATAAAACTTTTTTGGGAGGTAAATCATATATTTAAAGGATAGAATAAAACTACCTTGCATTACAAACTACAAAATCAGCTAGTTAAAAATACGAAAGTAGGTAAGTATAGTGTTTAACTATAAAAAAAATATTAGACTGAATTGCATATCACAGTCTATTGAAAACATAAGCCTACTGTGTACTTTCCATCTTACGCAAAATTATTGTATTCTTTATCTGTAAGCACTAACTATGCCTCCCCAGTGGCGCAATCGTTAGGATTCTAGATTTTGGAGCTGCTGGGGTCGGGTACGAATCCCGGTCAGACATGGATGTATGTGACCGTCAAGAAATGTTGTTATTTGTTTATGCGTTTGTGTCGTCTCTTTCTTTGTGTGTCTCTTGTGCTTGTGTCATTTCTGGGGCTTAGTACAATAGACTTAAAAGTAGCAGCAGTGCTTGGCGATCTGGCCCCCCACCAAGAAAGTCATAAGTCATCACTTGTGCGTTACTCACTTGTGTGTTATCATTTAGCTACCTGGCTTCGACTTGTTTTCTATGTTCCAGATCCAAATCGTTCCAGATATAGTCCTCAAATATATTCAACGAAGAATTGTTATTTTTTCACAGTGAATAATTAGTTCTGAAATATTGTAACTCATAATCTAGCTAGTAGATATTGTAGTTAGTTGTTATATTGTAAAGCTTACCAGCGAACACATACGTTTGTCTGCACGACTGGACATATATATGCTTAAATGCCTGTCGACGGTATGCTCGCTTTAATTATATTAAATAATTAATTTATATTTAACACAATAATTATAAAGATTTAAAACTAAAGCATGATAACGAAAATATAACTAAATAAATTATGTATAATTGAATTATTCTCAAAAGAAAAACTGTAATTAAAATTACTAATTATTAAATGCTTAACAATTAGAAGAGTTAAATACTGCTTTTTGTGTGCTTTTTAAATTTGTTATTCGAATTATCATATTCATTAACTCAATTACAAATGCATAACCGCATATATTCTTTTATTAATCAAAGAAACTGCAGACATGCATAAAAAGCATCGATTCTTAATAAAACATATTTGCAAATGCAAAAAAAAAAAATATGTTTACATTAAATTACAATAAATTGTCTACAAGAAATTACCTTTACTTATTCAAAGGAAAATACAATTTCGAATAATTAAATATTTTTTTAAAGCTTTTTCCATTTTTGTATCCAAACAAGTTTATACAAGTACATTCACAAGAAAATGTTCTTTAAAATTACAAATTTTCAATATTTCCTTGCATTGTTGCAAATAAAATAGGAATTTTCTATACACTTCTCTTTTACAAAAGAATATTGAACTCAAAAGTGAAAATTTTGCATATTTATTCAGGAAAATATGATAGAGTTTTTTAAGTAGGTTTCATTTTAATTCTTTTGCCTTAATATTTATTAACAATGACTCTTTATGTATATTATTAGGAATAAAAGTTTTTGCCGTATATAGTCCTCAACAAATTAAATAAATTTGTAAACTCGATTTATCTTATTGGAACGAATTTTTTATGCAAGATTTTACACGCTTTTATAAATGATTATCCTTTGAATGTATTCGATGATAAAAATTGCTTTCATTAAAGCATATTCATAAAGAAGAAATGGTTTGCATATGAATTCCATTGACACAAATTATTTATTTTGATTTCTATAGTTTTTTGAGGATTTAACTCAAAAAAGACAATGAACAATGAGAAAAGAACCATTATTTTAACAATTATATTTGTCGCCAAGGGAACAAAATATCATATAAACAACTAAAAAAGTAATTACATATTGACTATAACACAAAAACTCTAAGACACAAGGTGGTACAAACAACGAAATGTATAACTTGTTGTTTGAAGGTCAGATGAAATAGATTTTCCATCTCATATATAGACAAACACTGCAGCCGCCCCGGTGGCGCAATCGTTAGGACTCTAGCCATTGGAGCTGCTGGGGTCGGGTTCCAATCCCGGTCAGGCATGTATGTTTGTGACCGTCAGTAAATGTTGTTATTAGTCTATGTGTTATTCATTTCTTTGTGACTGTAAAAATTCTTTCTGTGACTGTCTCACTTGACGAAAGCTTATTAGCGGTTCTCTGAATAAGCACACAAGCTGGAATATATATGTATCATACCATACCATACGTACCATACAAACACTACAGTATGCACTAGGATAGAAAGAAATATAACAACATTTTAAAAACTAATCATTTCACAAAGTTAAAAAAAAGACGTGATTTAAAGTAAAATAGGTGTGACTTTTTTTAAAAAAATTTCTTACAAATATGCATAGTCTCCATATTTTTAATATTATTAGTTACATCACTTTTGAATCTCGCAGCACTTTAAGTTTCTGTAGTCCTTCAGGTAATAAATTGAAACGTCCGCGAGGTAAATGATCAAAACTTTTTTTTGTGAAAAAAATGGTTTTATTTGCTTTTGATACGCTTAAAACATATTTTTAGAATAAATTGTATTTCTTTATGATCTCTAGGTCTCTTAAAGTCGAGGATAAATTACATAGAGATATTTTTCATACAATTTATACAGTTTGATTTTAAATCTATAATTTAATGAATCATGAGCATGATGCGAATTTCTAAAGTGTCTGCACTACATTATTTTGATTTTAAACTGATAATGAAAATGTATTTCTTAAAGCTCTCAAAGTTTTTTAACCATGCATTTTAATTGCAAACTTTTTTTTTCAGTTGTTCAAACGTTATTTTAAATAACGATCGTCCTAGTATGTATACTTGTAACTTTTTAGGTTTAAAGCAAAAACGATTGAAGATTGAGAACAAAATGTTCTTAGGAAAATACATTTTTTTACATGAAATAGCTGTTTTATATAAAGCTACAAACTGACAAACGTAAAACCTTTTTGCTTTAAAATTAGTTTAATGCTTTTGTAAAAGTTCACCATATCACTATTTATCAATTTTAAAGGATTATTAATAAATTCAATGAAAGGTCTTTATCGTTTTACTCAGAAAAGAGAAACCTTTAATTTCAAAACATACTACAGAGGAAGAATTCTACGAAAGAATTTATGTTTCGTAAAATTTATTCTAAATGAATAAAGTATTTTTATACTTTTGTAAAGAAATTCGTTTTAAAAAGACACTAATAATCCCTAAAAGAAAATTTATTTTTTAACTTTAAAAGAATTCAGTAAAATCTTAAAGATTTACAAAGTCGTTTTAAATGAAAAAGTAGCAGTTTTTCGATTCACGGAAAGATTTTTCATGAAAAAAAACCCTTTTAATAAATAATAACAGAATTCAAGTGAATAGTTCTTTACTATTCATGGAAAATGCATAATTTTTATTTAACTCTTTTGGAGTATTTTTATGTGCTGATAAGTAATACAAGTCTTAAAATGTAAATTTTTATTTAACTTAATATTTTGAATGAATTCGGCAACTTTCTCATTTGAAATGAAGGGTTGGTATTAAAATATGTATTTTTTGTAACGTATTAAAGTTTTAGTAAAAATAATATGCATGTATATTTAATTATTTTGTCGCATGAATTCACGAAAATTATCATAAGATTTTTTCTTCGTATTAACATTCTTGGTAATAACTAAAGAACATTTTAATTATATTTTTTAAACTATCCTTATACATTTTCAAGGTGTAATATTTTAAATATATCGTTCATATACACAGAATGCATCATAAGTAAAATGTAAGTTAAAGACAATTCTTTAAAGTTGTAATGCATACAACCGTTATAATATTGCATACATGATATCAATATTATTTAAATTATTATTGTTATTCTATGATCAGTTTAAAAACTTGTATATTTACTCTTTATTTAAATTAACATAATTTTCATCCATTATTACTCTTTATAAAAAAATTGTGTTTAATGTCTACATTTATAGCTTTAAATTGTTTTATTAACATTAATATAGTAAAACCATCAAGAAAATTGTACAATTTTGAAAGACATGTTATTTTAGTTAAAAATATATTAAAACTTAATCGTTTTATGTATATCTCTATCCAATTTTTACAAATATGTATTTGACAACCCTCGAAAAATAAGATTTTTTTTATTGTTTACCTTCTTTCTTTCAAAATTATAAACTGTCAATTCATCGTTTCTCAGATTCAATATGTGAAAATTATTCGCTTCATAAAAGGAGTAAATAATTAATGACATTTTTGAACTATTCATAGATAAGAAGAATTTATTGTCATTCTTTTTTCTAACTATAGAGGCGAGTAAGAAATTTAGGTGACTTTGAAATAGAGCTTTCTTCGAGTTCCAAACGGCCAGTAATTTTTCCCTGGATCCTATAGGTTAAAATGATACGAGGCTATCAATAAAGTTAAATGGGCGAATAAATCTTTATATATCATACACTAGACAACTTTCAGTATAAATTTTTGTTCTATAGTGTTTCTTAAAAAGTATGTTTGTAAAACTGTGTTACTCAATATGCCTCCTTATAGCTGGATAATAAATTATTAATAATTTAAAATAATGCCTAAAAGATATTCATATTCAAAGATACTTGAGCATGGATATCCTATACAAAACACTTTAAATGTTGCGTCAAAAAGAAGCTTTTTAAACATTAAAAAACACAACACAAAGCACGAAAATATCCACGTTAAATATATAAAACGAATAACGGTAATTGGATTACATTCCACACAAAAAAACTTTATTACAAATTGGTTGCTAGGGCTGTTATTTACTTAAAATCCTTAATAAAATGATTAATTGGACAGAATAAAAAATATTCTTCATCTAATTCTGAAAATACCAGAGAAACAACAGCTGCCATACTTTAATCAACTTGTCATACTTGACTACCGTTTTGTCAGCTGTTGCAAACAAGATGTTTTGTTTGTGACAAGAGGAAAAAATTGCTTTTTTTACGTTTAGCCATACTTTGGAAAAGATAAAGGGGAATGTTTTCTTAATTATTTGTAAGTTTTCTTATGGGAAAGGTAAGGGTTCACCGGATTCTTAAGAATATTCTATTGTAAAGAAAACTATTTTTAATGCTTCAGTCGCATTTAATGGCGTTTAAAAATATTTAATTACATTTAAGTTAATAGTATGTCGACAATAATTGCTGGATGTAGACGGAAAACCTAGCCAAATGTTGATAGATATTTTTAATAGTAATAAAATTCTTTATGATCCTCTTCGCAATTTGTAGTAAAATAATTCTGAAAAATGTAAAATATAGGATTTATGCAATTTTAATATAAATGAAGGGGAATATATTTTCAAGTACATATATGATTTATAGTATGATAGGTAGTAGGTGGGACATGAATCTGTGTTTCAAAACAAGATTCTAGGAAGTACCTTGTTTAATTCCACTATATATAACACAAATCAAGTAATTTTGTTTGAATTTAATTATGTTAATGTACACTACTGCATGCGCATAAGGTTAAGTATAGTGTAATTATAACTTCTTGGCACTTACAAGGTGTTTTAGACAATTCCATACTATTCCTCGTAAGCCAAAAAGGGGTTTGGAAGATTTTTTATTTAACCCAGCGTTATATTTGGCGATTCATTGCTCTCAATTAAGTGATTCTCAATTGAATGAAAGTTCGAACTTGCATTGAGTTCACTATAATTGCATAGCTATATTTAAACTTCTTGTCTTCCCCGGGGTGATTCCTAAATGCATTAAGTACACTGCTCAAAACAATTAGGGGAGCACATGTTTTAAATCCTTTCGTTCCCAATGATTCCATTGGGAATCATCAGCTTGTGATTTTTTTCTGACTAAGTTAAATTCGCAACTTATGTATCGTTAGATACATCATTATATGGAAGAATAACGTATTTTGAAGAATTTAATATTTTTTTTAATATTTATGAAAATATGAAAAATATGGTAAAATAAATTTCACTTTAAAACAGTTTTAGAAAATAAATTGACTCTAAATTTTTCATGCTTGCATTTTTTAGATGTTTAAAAATATATTTCAACTATTTTTATCAAAAAAAATTTTGAAAAAATTATTGTTATAATTTATTAAAAAGTTATTATTCCATATCCCCCTTTAAATTTAAGTATAAAAAACTTAAGGTTTTTTTCCCCTGTTTTTTACTATTTCATTTCGAATGCATAGTGAACCTATTTAACAAATTTCAGATTTATAGGATAAAAATTAAAAAGTTGGGAGTGAAGTTAAACTTGGAATTGAAAAGTGCTCCCCTAATTGTTTTGAGCAGTGTAATACATATTACAAATGACAAAGGAATACATGTGCAATAGGCTGAAGGTCCTATCAGCAATAAACTATAAATCCTATTTCAACCAATAACCAATGTGTAGTTTTAGAGAGACACATTGTTTCCAACCAAGATAAATCAACAGTCCTCAGACGCCATGGTATTGACAACCCTGCCTCCTTCTGATTCTTCACCTGTTTTCAAAGTGGACTCTTTCACAATAAAAATATTTGACTTTCAAAAAAGTGTCAGGATAACTACAATTTGTTTAAAACTATGTCTGTTGATGTAAACTGTACTGTATATTGTAAGGTACAAGTTTTAAATATGTTTATTTTTTTGTTAAATTCATATCAAAACGACAATGAATAAAGAGAAGAGTTTAATAAACAGTTCATGTAATATATCAAAGATGAAAAAGCATGTTATAGTATAGCTACACACGTAACTCGGCATAATTTTAAGTTGGCTAAGATAGTTAGATTTCTGATTCGCAATTTTTCTTTTATATATTTTGTCCAAATCTGTAAACCTTCTTTAAGACTTTTAAAAAGATTGTTTTACAAGCATCCAGAAAAATTCCGTTGAAAACTAAAAGTGATATTATACGCATTAACCCAATAAAACCTGTCAACAAAATAGTTTTTATCTAAGATTAAGGATAAAAATTGTCACTTCGGATATTTTCAATGCGTCAGTGGAAAGTAAATTCTCACGAAAAAAAAAATCCCCACACTAATTGAATAGAAAACGTGGAAGATGCCAAAACTTTCAAAGAGAGATTAAAAAAAATGTATTTAATATAAAAATAGAAAACCTTACTTTTTGTGAGCAAAAGAAGATACTAGAATAATATTTTACGCTTTATCCTAGGAAAATATAATCAAGTTTCAAAATCCAATGCCTTGTGAAAAGAAAGAAACTATTATCGGAACCAAATGCTAGCAATAAAAAATAATCTGTTTAGACTTTTGAAAAGTTTTTTTTCTATAAATAGTTTTTAACGAAAAAAAAATCTTTTGAACATCGTAGGTAAAGTTTAGACTAAGGAACAATAGATATAAATATTATAAACAAATTTACAAAAGTATGGAAAGTATGTATTATATTATTTCATATTATAAATTTATAAAAATTGCTGGGATATATTGATTTGAATTTGTAATTCTTAAAAATGTATTTAAAAACCCCATCTAAATTTTTACCATAGACTATCTAAATTATGTAAACTATTATAAAGATCCAAAAATATTTTTCAAGTTTTTGTTATTACAGTAGCCGCCGCTTAAATGAATCACATCCGTCCCAGTACGTTTTGAACCAATAAAGCGGCTGAACCATTTAACCGAAAGTCTTGAAATTATAAAGAAAAAGTTGTCATCAAGAGACATGATTTTTTTTAATACTTGCTACTGAGTATTACTATTACTACAAAAAATTAAGAAAAACACGTTATATGTTATGTTTAATAAAATCCGGAGTTATCCGGAGTTATACAAATTAACAGGTAATATACGAATACCTACAAACACTTAATAATTTGAACGATATTATGTATAATTTAGAAACAAAATTTAAAAGCATAAACAACAATGTTTACTATAGTACTAAAATTTAGTTAAATTTTGCTTACTTGAATGAATAACTTCGTTGTTTTCGCCCGCGTTGTCGTATAACTGATAAGTTCGTTTACCTTCCTTTCAATGTCATAAGAGAAATTATAATCATCACACATAACACCGCGTTGCTCTAAAGTTCTTAATATTTGTAGAGCCCGGCATATTTTTACTCCTCGCTGCTTTGCCATCTCGCTGACATTTCCGATTTATGTTGGGCTGCCTCTGTTTCGCAACATTCTATAATTTCATTTCTTCTCTTCAAAATCCTACATAAAGTTGCTTGAGAAAGTCCTAATTTAATTGCAGCTTCTCTTTGGCTGCATTTTTCCAGATTATAAATATTTTTTTGGAGTTCATATTTTTTGGCTAAGCTAAAATCTTTCCGTTTAAACATCGCGATAACACTCCGAAAAAACACGTACTTAATTTAATCGATCAAAAATCAAAATGAGTCTACTGTCTACACCTTCATGTACACGTGTCGATTACAAATTCCTTCCCCTCTACCCCCCCCCCCCCACTATAGTTCTCTCTCTCAATCCTTGCCTTAATACTAATACAATTTCTGCGATTTACCTTTTTTTAAAGATGGATTCGTCGGCGCCTCTTTGGTTCGCATTTGCAGTTCGAGGTCATTAGGGGTAAAAAATACCACGAATCGTAGAAAAAAGGAACTTTTATAGAATTTTTTGAGTCCTTAAAACGGCGGTAAAAAGGTGATTTGATTCCGATAAGCGGCGGATTTTCAATGTAAAAAGTGATTCCGTTTTGTTCTACGAAATTTATTCCAATTAGGCGGCTGATTCAATTAACCAGTGATTCTAAAAAGCGGCGGCCACTGTAGAATTAATTTAAATTAATTATATTTCTTTTAAATGAATAATACTATTTAATTTTGCTAATAAATAATACAATGAGGGGATTGAAAAATAAAGTGCAAGTTTGTTTTCATGTGCAAAAGATCAATTCGCTAGTAAAAAAAACAGTTGGAAAATATGTAATAGCTGGAACATTTTGCTGACAAAATTGTAAACATAGTTGGAAAAATTTGCTGCCAGCTACTCTTGGTTAAAGGTTACTGAATGTGCGCTTTAAACGTGACGGTAGCACATTTTGCCAGTTTCTGACAGCAGTGTTTACGGAGTAAATTTCCACCAATGTTTCACCGAGCTATATTTTTGGCAATAGCTTTAAGAAAATTTAATTTCAGTTTACTTTCCTTTGTTTCATTCAAAACAATTTAAAAAAATAGTTATTTATGCAACAAGTGTGAAAAGTAACACTTTTTAAATCTAGTGGATTTTATTTCACAAGCGAGTCAAATAATGACACGTGTTTTTAAAAGTTTACTTTTCGCACGTGTTTCATACACTATTTTTTATAATTGTGTGAAAAAATATCATTGGTCCAAAAATATTTCACGCGCATTTATATCTTTAAATAAAAGCAGATCGATAAATATCTGGATTTTATTAATCCAGGGATTTTATTAATTTGGGTGAAAAAAAGTACTTTTTTTAAGGTGAAAAAAAGGTGGTGGCTTTAAGGTGAAAAAAAAAGTACTTTTTTTCACTGTTTCAAAAAGTTTAATTTTTGCACGCGTCTGATATTGAAATTATAATGTAAATTGTAAAAGTCGGATTTTTTTCACGCAATTATAAAATCGTAATTTTAGTAGAGATTAACATGTAGAAAATATCCGGATTCCTGTTCGTTCACCTTACTCTCTTCAAAAATCGGTTCTAAATTTTGTTTGGTTAGAAATGAAGATATCAGAGACCTAACTTTTAAATTTTGTCCGTCTGTTTGCATATCCGAACGAACAATTGTATACTGTCTGTCGACGAACTGCCATTTGAATTATCATCGAAATTTAATTTTTAGTCATTTCGATCGCTGTTGCCATATCAACAATGGCATGGGAAACTTTGTTCATTAAAAAAATATGTTTAAGGAAGACTGCTCCCTTAAAACGTAAACAATTCTTTCCGTTAATTCTAAAAGCTAGATTGCATGGAACCTGTCCTTCCAAACACGGACAGCTTTTACGAGCACTGATTGGTTTAGTACGTAAAAAAATAAACTGACCAACGAACCAATCAATCTTTGAAAAAGCTGCAAGTGTCCGCGCGGATAGGGACCATGGAATCAAGCCATGAATCAAGTGAATGAACTCGAATAACCACGGGTCTCCAAACCAGTGCCATTGTGTCAATCCTTAGGAAAAGTATTTTCCAAGCCACATTTCTATGGTTGTATTGAATATATTTTCAAATGGTTATGATAACTGACTTACAGGTTTGTCTTTTTGAAATTGGTATGCATATACACTCTTAAAACAAACGAGTGATTTTAACTCCGTCTGAGTTAATTTTCACTCTTTCCAGTGTCGAAAATGCATTTCTCCTGCAGGAGTGGATGTCACTCTTTTGTTTTAAGAGTGGATGATATTAATTTTCGAAAAACTTTCCTGTTACCTGTAAGTGTCAATTTTTCATTTAAAAAAACGTTTGTAATAATATTCAATTCAGCTGGATAAATATGGCAAAGAAAATATCTTTTGCCAAGAGATTAAGCCAGGGGCATTTTCGTTTGGAGACCCCTGGTCTTTTGCCTTTTTTAATGCGGTGCTCTTTTCATTTTTTTTTGTTTAAACAAACATACACTTGCTTTAAAAGAAGAAAAACCGAGAATACAAAGTTCTTAACCAAATAACACATTTTAAAGCTTTAAGGCAGTTAAGTACCATGTAATTAAAAAAAAATTCGATTTTTTGATATTAGTATTTGTGCAAAATACGTTTCAAGAGCTTTCCAACGTTGCCCTTTGTATGTCATTCTGACAACTTTAACCTAGTTAAATTTGAATTCAAATATGGATCAGAAGTATTTTCATAGTCTAAGAGTTCACCTTTAAATCAAATTTTTCTCAGAATGGTGTTTTTTCAGGTTTATGTATCTATTTCTTAAAAACTATTTCATGTATAGGCCTAAAATATTTCCAGGATAACTGTTTCAGGGTGTTTTACTTACTGAAATGAGCATTCCTCAAAATTTGAATGAGAAAAAAAGTTTAATTTTGTGATAGAAAAATGCTTTAAAAATAACACATTACCTTAAATAATATTCTTTTAAAAAATTACTTTATCAATAGATAAATCTCAATTAAGTGTATTGTTCAAAGTGCATATAATAAACATAAATTTTTGTGTTGTTTTGTATGATAGTTTCAAAGAAAAAGAAACATGAAAAAGGTCAATTTAACATTAGCCGTATGTCGACCTGCCTTAAACAAACAGAATTGTTTTCAAGAACGTGCCTAAATTTGTAAGCTGTAATATTGCCAAAATGCATTAATCTGCAACTTTGCAAACCTAATTTTTTGTGTTGTTTTGTATGTTAGTTAAAAAAAAAGGAACATGAAAAAGGTCAATTTAACATTAGCCGTATACAAGGTACCGACTTGCCTTAAACAAACAGAATTGTTTTCAAGAACGTGCCTAAATCAGTAAACTGTAATATTGCCAAGGCATTAATCTGCAACTTTGCAGTTCAAGAATCTCTGCGTTAAAAAATGAAAACTAGAATGTAAAGCTCAAACTCAAATAACAAACTTTGCATTAAAAATAAAAGAAATAAGCTATTCTCCAAATGGGTTCCGATTTAACCCATAACACATCTGCAGACATTTGTCTCCCCACTCATTCCTTTTCATTGCATTTTCTTTTGTGCTCGTGCTCGAAAAAATATTCGTTCTAATAACGCCGGTCTTTATGTGGTCGATTTTTCGTTTAGTTTCCTCCAAAATAGCATTCCGACTCGGGTAAAAGGTCCCATTTTGTTTTAAAGCACAAATCTTCTTTTTCCGCCATTGTTTTTACTTCTGTTTAGGCTGTAAAGATTGTCCGCAATCGGAAAATCTAGTGATTTCTCTGTGTTTTTCTTTTTTTTTGTAAAGAACAAAGAGTTGGAGATATGGAGCTCTAATGTTTGGAGTGGAATTTAAAATTGTTCAACCATTTGAATTGTAAAGTTCAGGATGTGGATTATCGGAAGAACAAGTTATTTTCCCTTGTTCTTTTGAACAATTTAACTGGACTTGATAATATTTTTTTTTTAAACAACATTCCTGCCAGGTGTTGCTTTTCGTTATTTTTGTTTTTGTTTTTCTTTTAAAAAATAATTTTAGATATAAATCACTAGCTTTTTTTTACCTAACTTAGGCCCAATCAATAAGGCTACCATTCTACAGATAGCTAACGAAGTTTTAAAAGTGTTGTATAAATTATCTAATAATATTTGAACTATATTTATGCATAACATAAATATATTTATAGTATTCCTAGATATATTTTGGTAGATTTCTTATTTAGCTTATACTTGCTACTTTTCTGCATTGACTCTCATACAACTTTCGTCTTTTTCAATTTCCAGTTGTACCTCGTCATGAAATTAATTCTATAATAGATTTATTTACACTCTTTGCCAACTTTCGTTGGGTAAATGGAAATATTCTATGGAGAAGATCCTTCCGCGCGTGTAAAGAGTTCCATAAATTATTTGTGAATCCCCCCCAGAAAACATGATTAAAACATTAATTTCGTTTAAGGTCTAATAGATTTAAATATTGTTTGAGAAAATTTTGGCAATTTTATCAGAATGAAAAGTGTATTTTGGTTAAATTGTATTCAGATAATTTTGTATGCAAATATTACCTTAAAAGAGTTTCCAACTAACGAACCAACGCTCTTTTCCCTCTACATTTTTGTTCTATGTTTTTACCCAAGTTATGTTGGCAAGGAGTGTAGACTTGATAATAAGATACAAGCATTTCATGATTCTTAAAAATAGTATTAATAGACTAGTATTAATAGGTGTTTTTTTCTCTACTACAGATTTTTATGTCTACATTGTAGTTATCACACGGATTTTGATTTGTGAGCCAACGGACAGACTTCAAAAGACGAAAAAAAATAATTTTATTATTTGGAAAATATTGGCACATATGTTCTTAAACCATGGTATAACTCATATTAAAAGGATTCTGAACAAATTCCCTGACGAAATATCACAGTTACCCCAAAGTAGAAGCCAATATAATTTTAATAGATTCGATAAATAAATAGCTGATTGACCTAATGTACGACTATATACGACGTATATCTATATACGACTACATCAATCAAATTAAAACTTTTGGAACTAACTGGATTATGCATTAGGAACTAATTAAAACTTTTGGAACTAACTGAATATCTATTTCTGCCTTGTACAAATAACTTATTTTACATTTTGCAGGTTTATTCTTTAAACCGTTTACAAATAATTTTCTTTTGAATATTTCTCTTGTTGATGTAATTAATTAATAAAAGATGGTAACTCGGAAAATCTAAAAAAAATTATTGTTATAAATTAAGAAGCTCAGATACATTGAATCAGTTAACAACGAAAACCATCAGGAATTTTTGCTAGGAAAAAGAGGAAACAGAAACTCTTGTGGCTAAATAAAAAAAATTGTTACGTATTGCATGCATGCATGTAGAGTTGGACAGTTTGGATAAAAAAAAGTAATCAAATCAAGGAATAGCCGTTCCTAAAAAAAGAACTGTTGTTGCTGCTTCCAAGTTGAATGTATTGGAAGATAACAGATAAACAGGGCAAGAATGAGATTCTGTGAAAATGTTCTGGCTGATTTGTATGAAGCTTAACTATTCCTTTGTCGAGAGATTATCTTTCGGAAATGGAAGTAGTATTTTTTTTCAAAATAGAGCAGTTGACTTTCATAGCAGACATTGTTAGAATACTTTATTCTTATTACACAATTAAAGTCATTGCTTTGAATAAGTTGTAAAGCTGGGCTTAGAAAGGGTTAAAAAATGTGGGGATTTTTTTATGTGCCATTGAAAAGTTTTTTGGGAGGGTATTAGATAATTTAGCTTTTTTTATAAAAGAAATATGTAAATTCCTATCCGTATTGTTTTTATGCATATAAATAATCTCAAGTATTTTAATTACTTGGTAAAGTAAAATATGTGAGGCTAATCTACATAAAAAAGTTATTACACATAATTTATTGTCAGGCATTTTGTTATTTCATTGTTTGTATTTCTTTATTCGGTTCGTATTAATTCAATAACAATTTTAACATATAAAAACTAATTTAACTATCTCTTTAGTGTTAAGAAATTATTTTGCAATTGTTTATTCTAATTGAAAATTCTAGATGAATGTAGAAAACTTACACACTTATTGACATACTGCAAATTAGTTTCCTAATATATTCGTGAAGCCGAAAATATAATTAAGTAATGTTATCGCACTTTGGGTCTATACATATAAAAACATAATTTATATTACATTTGTTATTTTTATAACACAAATGAGGTTTTTACATTTATTAATTATTAGCTGTTTTTTTTTCAGGTAAATTGCATTCTAACCTCACCCTTTAAAGCTTAAGTATTTTTTTTATACTTAACATATTTGGGACCTGTTGTGATGCCTAACAATATGTTCACATTGTGAACATCCACGTTACTCCTCTCCTGTCTATATGGTCAACATGCCAACAGCATTTGACATCATCTGTGTATAGAATTTTTTTGACACTATAAATTTTTAGCCTACTTTCCTTTTAATTATAAAAAAGAATAAAAAAATGAAAAAGTAAGTATTGACATTCTGACGATGTCCGTCTGTCCTTACCCTCCTTTCGAAAATTTGTTCTAACCGTCAGATATTAAAAGCTACTTTTTATTTAAAGGATATGAGCTCAGAAATAAATCTTTCATGCTTTTTGTCTGCCACTACGTATATCTGGACAGACATAAGTCTACTATCTGTCTGCGAAATTCCCATTTAATTAGCATTGAAATTCAATTTTGACTCATTTAAATCGCAGTTGCCAAATCAACAATGTCATGAGAAACTATTTATTTAAAAATATTTGCAGCAGAATTTATTTTTGTCATAAATCAGTTTGGAATGGCGTCATGAAATGTAGCATAATGTGATTCTTCGATTGTTCATTAATTGTTTACTGAGAAAGTTTAAATTATAGCTGGATGCTGTGCTTATGACGACTTTTTTTCCTAATGTGTATACTAAGCCTTGTGTATAAACAGTCATTGATGGCATTTACTGGTACTAACCTACTTGTTTTCTTGATTACAATTTCAGTTAGTATTAAAGCAACAGAAAAGTAGTCTATTTTAGTTTTTTAATAACTTCTTGTTCTTCTTGATTACGATGTAGCATCTCATAATCAGCTGGTGGCTCTTTGCCTTGGACTTCCGACCATACGTAGAAATTATTAATTTAATTTATGTAAATTTTACTGTAATGTGTATATCTTCTTATATATAATTAAAACTAAGATTTAATTTTTTATTCGAAGGATTATTCGGGATTTATTATTCGAAGCTCATTTAATAAACTTCATTTTACCAATTATTTACACTCATTAATCAAACATATAAATAATTTTAATCCAAAAATTCATTCAAAATATAGTTTCCAAAGTCACGTATTTCTAATGACTACAATCCATCCATCACGATTTTTTTTTCTCTGCTGGAGCATTCCTTCGATCAACGTCAAATCTTGACTTCGAAAACCATAATTCACTGCGTTAAACATGCTCAGTTTCATGCTGCTCCCATTACTTATACCCTTTTAAACAACAATCTATCCACGTGACCTTGTAGCTTACATTTCGGTAATAAATCCGGCTTTAATGTTTGGCTCCCGGATGTTTGTTGCCGGACGTAGTTTTGCATGAAATAGAGTGCATAGTTAATCCTTCAATCCGGCTATTCAAAGAATAATCGGTCCCCGCGCGGGAGTCAGAAAGGGGAAAAAATATCATTAATTGTGGACACACCTGCGGATGTGGTCAAAATTTGTGGGGTGACGAAAATTAGTTTGAAGAATTATGAATTAAAATTAAGGATGATTTAAATGACTATGGTGAGTGTGGGTACTTCGTACTTGAGATATTTATAGAAGAAAACTTGTTTAATTATATTTATGTATAACTAATGATCTAAGGGACCAGGAACAGTAGCGATTGATGAAGGCGTTATGTGGCATGTAAAAGACCCATTTGGCTTGGACTCTTTCGGCAGAATTAAATCTCGGCATACTTTAACATCCGCAAAGAGCTCAGATGCATCGTTATGTGAGCGTCAAAATTGATAAAGACAGTCACCTAGATGGTGCCACAAAAAAAAAACAGCTTTTAGCTCCGGGGAATATGCTGAGTCTGCGAAGGCGTAGTCGACAGCCAACAAAGCAGCCAGCCATCGAAAAAGAAATGAAGAAGGTGTTGAAGGGAAGAGTCATAGCGAGGCAAATGAGTCGTTTATTCACAATTCAATTTTTACGTGTTGCCGAAAACAAGTTAAACTAATTTAATTCATAACATAAATTAATTTGAATGACAATAATTTATGCAAGTTTGTGATTTTGTGTTTACTTTATAACTAGATATTTTTTAATTCGCTTGCTAATTTGATTTAACTTTATTTTTTTCGAAAATATAACGCAAAATCGAAAATTCAAAAAAATATCGAACTTCCTTATTTTGAGTTGTTGGACCCCTTTAATCTTTTTCAGTAACCTTTCCCCCGAAATTCGATGTTATGAACGTCAAACGATACCAAAAATATTCTTAAAACTTTTCAATAAAATCTCTATTATATCAAGAGTACAACAAAATTTCTTTTCTTTGATGAATCTTGTTCCCACACATGGCAATATTTCTCGACTTCTCACGTGAAACCCCGAAGAGCCGTCCCACATAAATCCCCCCTTTCAAATCCCTCGGTAAGTTTGACAAACTTTGTAACCACCAAATTTTCTTTAAAATGAGCTTTTTATCCATGTCTGAGTCAGCAAATTTTTTATACATATTTTCTTTTAATTAACATATTAAAAAAATGTGAGTTTAAAGTTATGTTTACGATAAATTTAGAAAATTATAACTCTTGATAATTGTTGAGGGACACGGAAATTAAAAAATTATTTCAAGGTGTTATTAACTTTTTTGTGCTATGAATGTACAATCAAGATTTGTCCATTTTAAATAATTAATATTCCATTCTAACATTTGATTTGCAAAATACCTTTAAAAATTACAACTGGGTAAAGTTTTCTGTTTTTCGTAAGACTTTCACAATTCTACATTACCATCGTGCTACGCTATTTTAATTTTTTTTTTAAATTATTTAAAAAATAAGTTACTGAATCATGCTATATTCGGGACTGAAAAATTATTTTGGGATCCGCTTTGCTCTATCAAATAATTTTAGTTCTAAATGTTTTAGAGAATTCTTTGGTAAGAAAAACTAAAAACTAAAGTTCTATTTAAATGTATTACAGGTCACAGTAACTTATGTAAATACAATTATGTGACTACGAGGACATAGTAGACCTTTTCCTATAATAACATTGTCACTACTTAAGGGCTACAAAAATGATTAAGGGATTAATCAGGTATCGATTTGAAAATAGATTAAGTTCTTTAAACATGCATTCCTTGGAAAATAGGAGAACAAGAGGCGATTTAATTTAGTTGTTTAAATTTATCAATCAGAGCGACATGAAGGGCTTAGGTTTTAACTTGAATAGATAAACATGGTAAGAAATTAAAAAAAAAATGCTTCAACAACGAGGTAAGAAAACATTATTATTATTACAATAGAGCTGTTAATTCGAGTACAATGCTATACCAGATTATGTTTTATATTCGAAAAGAATAGAAGAATTCAAGAAGAATCACGATATTTAATCACTTTAATAAATGAATGCTCAAAAACGACGACATTTTCCTTAATTTTGACGACTCCGTTACTGCCAAATGCTCCGAGTTTTCGTTTCCTCAACGTGAAGAAATTTGAATCGTCATTTTTATGATGATTTGAATGTCGTCTAATCTAAAGAAATATTTCGTTATTTTTGAGCATGGGAGTACAACAATGAGTTTCAGTTTCCTCAAAATCAATGTACAGAATCGTCAAATCACGATCGTAAAAGTGAGGATTCGCGTTTACTCAAAAGTCAAGTGATAGTTTGACGAAACAATACTCATAATTAACGAAATGAGGCTTGAGGATTCATGAATCGTTAAGAATGAAAGTGTTATTTCTAAGAGTGTTGGAGATCGGTATAGAGTTAGGAATGTTAGGGACCAACCTTTCTGGGCTTCTGGCCTGTTGTTGGTCGACAAATTTTGTTTTTGTATTTGATGGAAAGGGTAGTAAGTAGGGTTTTGGCTTCCTGCTCAAATTAAAATTCCAATTCACTTAAACAATAACCCAGATATCACCCTACACCGTACACTCTTAAAACATACTAGCGATTTTAACTCAGTCTGAGTTAACTTTCACTTCTCCAGTGTCGAAAATGCACTTTTCCTACAGGAGTGGATCCTTTGTATGTTGAATCGGCGACCAAGATCACTCCACACGAGTGATTTTAACTAAGTCTGAGTTAATATTCACTCCTTTCCAGTGTCGGAAATGCACTTCTCCTACAGGAGTGGATTTCACTCCTTTCTTTTAAGAGTGTAGGTATTGCGAACAGTACTAAACCGTTTGAACCGATTTTTCATGTGAAACAAACCTAAGTTACAACTCCAGAAAACCAACTTATGGAAACGTCTCATATTTTATCGCTCGGAAAAGGGGAAAGAGACACGGAGGGAAAAGTATCGAAAAGATATCGAGACATTACAAAGTATCGAAACCAGAACAAGGGAAATATCGCGGAAAGGGAAGAGATGAGGAATGAATAAGAAAAAGGGGTTCGAATTTTCGAACCGGTGCGTGGTCGTTCGAAGTTATGAGGCGTCGTCGTTTGATTGCCTGTTCTCGACCAGATACTCAGGTGGAGGTAAGAGTGAGATAGAGATGTCGCCGGGTCAAAACCTATATGGCAAGTTGTTTATTGGCTTACTGTAAAAAGTGGTTTATCGAAGGCTGAATCGTTTTCAAAATACGCCCAAACTGATGCATATCAGTTTATTTTTTGTCGCTAGGCTTCTTACAAAAAATTAAAACTTTCCCATAAAGGGAAATATTGTAACCCGTTATAAATTTAGATCTCATACTATTATTGCAAATTGCTACCTACAACTGAGCTCTTAGAGGAGACTGGAAATATATAGCCCGAAACATTCAAACAATTCATTCTTGCTACAACTTTAATTATCTATCCTACAACTGCTATAACTGTAACTCAACTCTTATCACTTCCGCAACTCGGGAAATATTCACTTGTCTAATTTTTTAGCAATATGTTGCATTCAATTATAGTAAAGTCTTTCATATAAAGGAACGTATTTTAATGTATTTAACTTATTAACGACTGTTGCTAAGAAAATTTGCCAAGCGAAAGCAGCTTTCTTCTGTAATTTATCTAAGAAAAAAAATAAAAGAAAAATGAAGACCATTGTCCTGAAAAATTTATGCCGGACAAATTAAGTTATACGGAAAACATATTTTAAAAAGCTTAATTTAATATTTTTATACTGAAAAAAAAAGGCGTTAATGTGTTAAACTTTGTGCATATTGTAAAATGTATTACCCAAGACCTTGTTGTATTGACCAAGACAAATTTAGACCTTGTATTACCATCTATATTTGTACAAATGTTCATTTTTGAAATTTTAATTACCGCTTTCTAAACAAAACAATGAAATTTTTTAATTGAAATCAAATTAAGTGCGTTTGATTTGGGAGCATCACACCGACTTGACAACTTTAAATACGGCTTCAATTTTTCCCCGCCAAGCGTCTTCATCGTATTCTAACTTCCCAGGTATTCCAGATTCAAATGCATGTGGTTGAAAATATGAATGTCTCGAATTTTCGGGACGTAAAAGAAGTAGATAGCACGTAAAATGGAATGGAATTGGCAACAATGGAAAACATTCGACGTGTCGATGATTCGGGTGTTAGATTCCGGCTGCCCAGGTTTGTGCGCTCGTAAAAATTCCATGAAAATAAATGAGCTCTCAGAATGTAGAATGTGATAAAGATTTGTTGTGGTTTGAAGTTGCAAAATAACCCAGATGTGTAGAGTTTATTGTTAGATAGGAAGTTTATGTACTTTTAAGAAATTGGTATTTTTCGTAAACGTCTATGACAATTTTTCGATAATGGCAATGGTATAGGCTTACTTTAGTAGAATTAGTTGCATACTTCTTTATTTAAAATTTATTTGCTATTTTAATGCAACTTTGATGCTTTGATTTGTTTTTATAGATCTTGTACTTTTATACTACGTGTGCCAAAGTCTATATGAATAATGATTAATAATATATTTGTATAAGTACACGATTAAAAATTTTGTGCATCGGTTTATTCGGTTGAACTATTTTCCAAAAACTTGATAAATGATTCAACCGGATACCAAAAATAATGTAAAATATTTTACCACACAACCTTTGTAGCTGCTAGAAACCATATTTTTGGTGAAAACACGAACCAGATTTTTAAAATTTTTTTTAAGCTAACCTCTATGACAATGATTTTCTTCTGATTGGACTTTTCCACTATTTATATAAAGTTAATAACATCAGTCTCATTCTTAAAAAAAATCTGATATTCTAAACTACCTTATTTTGGGTCCAAAATAATTAAATATCAGAACTTAGGGTGAATGAGACCACTGGACTGCGGGTCTCCAAACCAAAGTGCTTTAGTGTTTATCCGACGGGAAAAGTTATTTTACAATCCACATTTCTTCGACTGCGTTGAATAATTTTGCAAACGTTTTTTTTAATGATAAATGTAAATAACTTACAAATTTGTATAACCCCTCATTTTGAAACTTCTTCGAATATGTTGTGTAAAATTTTTCATTGAACATCGAAAAAAATATTCAAACCAATTTCAACAAGTGTGATTGTCGGGACCTGTAAGTCAGCTACATTTATCACAGGAATAAACCAATTTTAAAAATATTCAATACAGCCGGAAAAATATGGCTCAGAAAAGATTTGTTTCTAAATTTAATATTGATCCTATATAGAAGCGTCTAATAACTGAATCAATGCAATCATAAGAAAACTAATTGGCGATTCATGAAGTTCGAGTTATTGAAGCAATGGCATCGTTTTCTGCTATGGAATTTATTTAATTTGCTCAAACACTTGAGTATCATTTAACACTATCAAAATTGTTCCCAATTTTCGATCAAAAAGCAGGAACGTTTTAAACAAGTCCAGGGGCTCTTTTTTAAGTAGTAAAATGAGAGTCGAACTTCAAGAGGAGAACATCAAAATTATGTCAGTAAATGTGATGTAATGCACAAAGAAGAAAAATATCCAAATTTTATTGTCAAACAAATAAATGTGTATCCTTATGCGATGTCAAAACTTGTACAAATTGATTATTTGCAAAATAATTTATTTAACAGCAATTATTTGGTTGTAATTTTTTGAATGTTTTTAATAAAGATGATTTTAGTCCCTTTGCCTGTAAAATAAATTTACGCACTGTTTTTAATTTACTTCCATGTATTGTGTTGCATGTGTTACTGTTAATTTTTGTTTATTTGTATAACCGCGTGCAAAAAAGTTCTCTTTTTTCTATCATATTTATTCATAAATCGTTGCGAAAGTGACACTTTACGTGCTTACGTCACAGACAGATGGCGAAAATGCGATTTTCGGCACTAGTGTGGTAAAGTAAATAAGAGTATCTGATTGGTAGAAAAACAAAACGTCATGAATATTTCCATGGAAACTAAATGATGTCATGAAACTCAGTTAATTCTATTGGTTCATTACTTTTGCATTTTCTAATATCTCCATGGAAACTACAAGTATTACAAAAATTATTAAATGAAATTAAATAAGACAACACTAAAAAGCCAAATTTCGCGCCAAACAATACTTTTATTTAACATGCATATTTATAGTAACATTTGATCCGGTGTATTTATTAATATTTACATTTGGAGACAGTCCTGGAAGCATTCCGGATTGCCTCCAAAGTCTGGAAGTTGGTCAAACATCATTTCAAATTCATTTTCATCCATGTTCGGTAGCACTAATGTAAATACTATTTTGATTCAAAGTAGAAAATTATTTTACAACTTTTCTAATACTATTTTGAATTTTTGGATATCGCCATGGAAACTTAATGATGTCTTGAAAATCATTCATTATTAGAAATACTTTTTTGCGCGTTATTATAAAAAATATTGTAAGCAAGCACGTGGCAAATGACACTTTATTAAGCTCTTGTCATTATTTCACTCGCTTGTGAAATAAAAGCCACTCGCTTAATAAAGTGTCATTTTCAAAACTAGTTGCTTAAATAACTATTTTATTTAAGATTCATAAATAATATATCTTATAGAAATAGCTTAAGGTCCTCTAAAAGTAATTGATCCCTATGCTTCAGAGCTCTTTGGCCAGCATCACCTGAAGTAAGTCAGATCATATCACTCCCCAGCGTCGCCGTCGTCACAAGAAGCGAGTAACACTTTCAAATTATCATACAACATATTTTGCCATTGTAGTTAGTGTTAAAGTGTTTGAAACCCGTTAAAGCTATTAAATATAATATGTGTCGATTATTTAATAGAGATCATCTTGACACGAAGTCCTTCCCCTAACAAGCTCATCTTCAAAGGAAAATTTATCAAAATAATGTTTTGTCCTTCGATTTCTCAGAGATCTACACAATCCAAAAATTATGACAGCTAAAGGAAAAATGGTGAGTGTAATGCCACCATTTTTCCAATGCTTGGAGTTCATTTGACAAAAGTTTAACGGGCTCTTAAATGGTTTGTACTAAGGTTTATAAGTGTTATAGTTATTTTTTACTACCCAGCAAGGCACATCAGCCAAGACTGCTGTCTTATAAATGGATTTTGCTGGAAATAATCTAGTAAAGAATATCCTTCTCCACGGTTTGGAAGTGGTTAAAATATCTGGTTATTTTATCTGTTTGAATTTTAAACAACTTTTGAAATGATGCATTTGTTGAAAAAAAATTGATGGCGTTTATTTTTGACGAAATAATATCTCTTTCTTAAAACCGTTTATAACTGAAAAAGTAGAATATTACAAAAAAATCTATTTGTTATAATTTTTTTTAATTTATGACTATTGCTGGAAAGACTATTGCAGTCTTTCCAAAGAAGCCACACACGCATACACAACAATAGCACTAAAAAAAAAACACTGCAAAAATTTGGTGTAACATTACCTCAGTATTATGGAGAAACGTTTCACTATATAATGGAGTAACGCAATGCAAAGAAGTTTATTTCATAAAATTTTTAGGAGTAAGTGCTGCATTCGGTTTTAACGGAGTAACGTTGCTTCGCAGAATAGGTGTAAACTTCATATTCGAATAACGTTACTCCGTAACGCTAGAGATAGATAGGCTTACGACAGAGTTGCGAAATAACTTTTGACAAAAAAATAAATAGGTTGAAAAAAATAGTACAATAACACGCAAAAAAAGGTATAAATACTATAAAATTTATTTTTGACAACATTTCTATTAATACCTTTGTATCAACCCAACTACTCAAATGATTAGACAAAGAGAGATGGATGACCCCTCCGTCTGAAATCAATTGACCATCGGTCATCGTTTCAGGGGACAGTCCATCATCCATTGTGTCTCGATTTCCAAGAAGTGTCTGTTTCATTATGAGGGATGGTCAGTCTTGGAAATCCTGACGCGTTGTTTTTGGAAGTACTCACTTCTGCTAGAGTATTGCTTTGCTTTGTAGGTAGTTTTTCAACAGGCGATGGGAAAAGTTATAACAAAATGAAGCACATTTGAAAAGTGAAAGATATCGTCTGGTTATTTCGTTATTCATTTTCGAAGTTTTAAAATGACCATTACTCATTAGTTATCGACAGAAAGTGACTTTTTAAAAACTTACACAACTAATATTTAATTAATAATGATATTTATCTCTTAAATGCATTTTGTTTATACCAATACCATTTTTCTGAACGATTTCGTTAAGAACGATTAGTTCTAAATAATAATTTCACCCGACAAAATGTCTGTTTTAATTGAATTCCTTCCGTAAATTCAATTATCATCTAAAAGCATTTTGAAATTTTTGTGTTTTAACGAATCAAAGTATAAAAAATAAATCGAACTTTTTAATAGGTATGCTTAATGTAATTAATATTATTTTTTAAAATGAGAGTTTTCTTATTGAGATTGTAAAATATTGATTAAAAAAATTAGGAAATCAAATTATCATAATCAAAACCATTCTTTCAAATAATTAATCTGATCAGAGTATATAGGTGCATTTTTATTTTAAATTTGCTGTATATGCCCGGCGTTGCACGGGTGTACCCTGTGACTTGTATATTTTGTAAACGTTAGAAACAAAATGTAAATGTGCATCAAATTTTAGTTCATCTTTAAAAAATTGATTGGTGTCAGAAAAACACACATCTTTTTTAAACAAGATGGTGCAAATAAAGGTGTCCCTGTCATAGAGATACAAATATTAGGTTTTGGTTAGGTTTTGAATTATCGTCGCACTAGAGCTACACGAGGGCTATTGGCGACGGGCGTCGTATTTTAGAACCACAGTCAGGTGACGAGCCAACACCTGAATAGGCACCCAACGGAACCGTTAAGGGCGACATCGTACGCAGCGTTAGGACTTTGAAGGATATTTTACGTGCACTCCCTTACACGGGGTATTATTCGTCGGACATTTTTGGCCGCACGGGCCGTTTATAGGTCGGCAGCTGTTTCGGCGATGCCCGGACCCGAACCTGGGACCTTCCGCATGCTAAGCAAGTGCTTAACCGACTGGGCTCCCCAGCCCCGAGATACAAATATACAAAGATGCTAGGCGAGAAAAACTATTGAAGCCACTTGAAAGCCTCCAAGTTGAATTTATAAATTACTCATCCGTTCAATAGTTTCAATCGGCAAAACTGTTTTTTCATTGGCTGGTTCGGATGTAATTCGTCTGGAGCTGCACATAGACTATTGACTTGTTTAGATCTTATTGCGAAATGTGTAAGTGTGCGTTGATCAGATCAGTGCACATCTGATGGTGGCATGGTTACCAGCAAATAATTCGCCAAGCTTATGTTTGGGCTTAAAATAGAAGCAATTAATGGCTTCAGATGGCAAAAGTGTTTTTGCTGTGGTTTTTGCTCTACAGCACTTTCTGCCTTATTCCTACTTTTAAACCGAGCTACTTTCATTTGCGACACCCTGTAGAAATTTCCTTATAAACACAGTTCTTGCTTCTTCTTTACTTACATTTTCAGGAGTCTTGTCTTCACTGATGTTTGTACGGTTGCCAGATTTGGCGCCGCATCGCTGCTCGCGTACTGCTATAGTTACGCGGGCGGTGATAAGGCGCCAAGCCTGACGAACTGCTATCTCCAGCCACACTGGAGAATTTGGCGTCACTCTAGTCTTCAGAGTTGCTTTCATAGGTTTCTACAGAATTATCTTTACATTATCAGGTACATAAAAGAAAATAAACACACATTATTCTTGAATGGAGTTTCTTTTACAGTATCTAATGGTTCTTCTTTATTTGTTCTTGAAAGAAATTTCGATTCTTCATTAATTGCTCTGAAAACTGAAGGAAAAGTGTCTATAAAAATATGTCTTGCTGTTTCGGAAATGTGTTGGAATTTTCCATTAAATTTGCCAATTAGGCAATGTTAGTCCTAGAAATTTTGTTTCTGTTATGCTTTTGGTTGAGATGTAATTCCTATATAAAGGAAAAATATGTACCAATCACCTAAATCGACAGTTTTCCCTTCAACATTTAACTAAAACGCAGAGACGACAAGCTGATTGGATTCATTTCTAATTTATAAGTTTCAGATAAAGATCTTGTGTCATGATTTCTTAGTGTGAAAACTAAATAATTTAAAGACAAAAGTACACAGGTCCGTAGTAAAATTGTTAAACCAAGAAACTAAAATTTGATCTTAAGTTATTTTTATATAACCATTTAAAAAAAAATATTTCTATCCCAAACAAATAAAAATTCCAATAAAAAATCCTAGTTTTCACATCATTTGTAATATTGAGTAGCACAGTATTACACACAATATTACAATGTATTTAATTAGATTAAAAAATTGATCAAATGCCAATTCAATTCTTAATAATTAGAAAAAAAAACTACCGAAGTCAATTATGTCACCTCTAAGAAAAATATAAAAATAATTTCTTAGTTGGAAATTTAGTAGTTGAGTTGGAGTGAAACTGCTCTTTACTTGCCCAACAATGGTTTAAGTAGAAAAGTTAAAACTGCATTTAAGCTTTTAGCAAATCGAACAAGAATTCGCTTTTATCCAAGAACTCGTAAACACTTGAGAATGACTTCAGTACAATTTAAATACTCAGACACTCTTCAGACGGCTAATATACTTTAATTTAATTCGAGACACGGCACATCTAAACTTTGGTTAAGATTCTTAAAAAAATAATAACAATAAAAAACTTTAAAGACATTGCAACTTAAAGAAATTGAATAATTCTGACTATGTTTTGGATTTTACAGTTACCATAGAAATTTTTTCAAGTATTACGTTTGAATGCAATTACGTTCATTGAATTGGACCTTAGTAAGAAGCTTTAATAATATTTCTGAAAGATTTCAAGGGAGTTTGTTAGCTGGATAAATAGTTATTTGAAAACATGTTATTGTAGATGAAAATTTATTCATTTGGAAGTACTTCACAGACACGAAATTATATGAGATTTTACCATATACGTTAAAATAGCAATGGAATTAAAATAGTTTTTCTTTTCAAATTAGTTTAGACTTGTGTGAAAATACGAAACTAAATACAATCATTTTTAGCTATTCTAAAACTTTTATTTAACGATTTTATTGTAAGAATTTCATTGCTCAATATAAAGGCTCTTAAAAATATCCTATTGCGACAGTTTCTCGTATTTTATAAAATCCGTTGTAAAGAAGCTATAAACTCGATCTTTTTCTGAACCATGACTTCTATCTCAAACTTATTCGGCCAATAAAAAGCGGGTGAATAAAAGTAAAAATAAACTGAATTTTTCTTCCATATGCCAAACACTCTAGATGGAAAAATACCATTATAGGACATAACGCTGCCATGCTACGCTTAGAACCACCCTTGCATACAGAACAGAGCGGCAAACTCTTTCTAAAAGTGCCTGAGAATTATGTTAAAAGGCCTAACTCCATTTTCATATTATTAAATTCAATCCACTAGTGTAACCTAATGCTAGAATTGTGGTTCTATTGAATTCTCAAAAATAGTTGTTCCTTTTCAGAAACTTTTAAGGGGGCGACCGTTAATCGCGTGATGTTATTTCGACGATTTTTTGCCCCTTCCATCCAATTTCTTAATATTTGGCTCGATTCCAAACGTAATCTCAATTCATATTTTTCAAAATTTGTAATTTTTTATTTAATTTCTTAGTAGAAATAAGTTTTTTAAATTTTCAACATTTTGAAATATGGTTTGGAAGGCCGCAATAAATATGACCATGTAAGATTTTGCCTAAATTAAGTCAAGAAATATATTTTACTCGAACGTAACAAACTGTTTTTTTTTCTCGCAATTTTATGTTGATTTCTTTTGCGAGGAAAAATAACTTGATATTTGGCGAGACCCCTTCTCCCCTTACGTGGAATTTGGCGATATTCGGGTGTGGGCAGGTCGCCTGGCGTAGCCTCTGGCCTACTTCTTGGCCTACTCTGTCATCGAGAGTTCTTATTAAAATGGCAGCGTACTAAATTAAAAATATCTTAACTCGTAGCTGCTCGAAATGGTTTTTAATTTCTTCACATAATCTTATTAATTATTTACGCAATAGGCAGTTTTTTTTGTAGTGTCTATGACGTTGCCAAAATGTGAATTTTAAGTTAAATGAAACCATTTGTTTTGATAACCACGTCTGCAATTTTTTTGGATATTAATATCTTAAAGATCTATTAATGATGGCAGAACTCTAATGCCTCTCAAATTGGCACTCATTGAAGGGCATTCAAAAATGAGGTTTGGTGTAAGCTGCGTATCTGGGCAGTTGTAACAGTTTCCATACACCTTATTGCCCTCTTCGTCTATTTTCATGCCTCTCTGGGGATCGGTTCTAGGTCTGGCAAGGGCTTTTGCGGTGGATCTAACTGCAGTTAAATTACAAAAAAGGCGCTTCGTTTGAATAGATAGACTGTTACAATAAGCATTGCAGCTTCATCTTACATCTTACCAACAACTTTTATCATCTTGCCAACCTTTCCGAACGACGTTTTTCGTCGGAACCCACCTTCGACTCATTTAACTTCAGTTCAAATTTCTCTCCCAGGGGGCTCGAGAGTAGCGATTCCTACATTCGGCTCTACCCCCTCCCCCTCATAAACGCATCACGCAATTTACGGACGCCCCCTAAGATGTAAGATCTTACTGGAATGACGCCTTATTAGATTTCAGTTTTCGAATGGTGCATTATGGACCTCAGGCTAATCGCCCATCGACTCGGAAATGGGCTCAGCCATCCAAAAGTTGAATGTCATTGAGTTATCAGAAATAGGAATTGGGCCTACAGTATTTCAGACTTACTAATGTGTAAGTAGTGTATATTCAGGCCTAGAATTACATAACTTACGCATTGGCATTCACGTTGTTTTTAGGGGGGTATTCCCATGAATTTTAAATATAGGGTAATGTAAAAAGTGAATAGTTCTTATGAAATTTGGTAACCCATATTTTTTTAATATGGTATTTCAGACTTTGAAATACGTACTTTGTGCAAGTGGTGTATATTCAGGAGTAGCATTACATCACTTACGCATTAGCATTCACGTTGTTTTTGGGGGGTATTCTTGTGAATGTTAAATGAAAAGAAGAGTAAAAAGCTAAAGTGAATAGTTCTCATGAATTTTTTTCAATATGGTATTTTAGAACTTTGAATACCTACTAATGTGTAAGTGGTGTGTATTCAGGTCAAGAACGACATTACTTACATATTAGTATTCATCTTGCTTTTTGGGGATTATCCTATGAATTTTAAATGTAAGGTAGGGTATAAAAAATTAAAAGAAAAAATTTCTTATGAAATATTGGCAACCAATATGTTTCAATATTTTACTTAAGTCACGTTTTCTATTTAAAGTATTCATCGAAATTGATCCTCGCATTTCTAAACTCATATACGTTTGTTTGTGAGGATGTAATGGTGAACAGTCAATTATTTTTCGGATTTTTAGTTTGTAGTAAGATTTCTTTGCTACGTTTTTTTTTGTGGCAATTCAGTTTTTAGTAAATAATATCAAAATAAAATTTTAAGAAAAGTAATACAAAATTTTTAATTATTTCGTCTGGAATTAATGATTATAATGTAATGAGCTTTGATTAAAAAATCAGTGCAAATAGTGCGAGAATAGATTGTAATGTAAAATAATTGTTCCCTGGTAGGATTTTTAAATTTAACAAAAAATACTATGAAATTGTTATATTTAAATCGAAAACTATACAAATTTGAAACGTGTTTATTATTCACAAAATCCTGACATAATCGGAAGTTCTCATTCTTATTTAGGGAAACCGAGTCACGTAAGACTTTTTTAATAACCTTGTTCTTGTTTATTCATATTTATACAATGTAAATGCGGAAGGAAATAAGTTGTCTAGACATGAAAACTATGTTTCATATAGTTATCATAGTTATTTGTTACTAGCAGTATGGTCCCGCCTTACTGGGAACCCGTTAACTTCGCATTGCTTCCTTTTAGAAGCATGCTTACTTGTGAAAATACACTCAAAATCAAAACAAAATTAAATTCGTGTTGGCGCATGCACACTAAAAAAGCAAACACTAATAGAGGATGAAGCAGCCTTAGGGCGAGCGCATATCTCAACCAAACTCAATCAATCAAACCAATAGAGGATGGCGTCAAGTCCCCGTTTCGGCCCAGTCCATGTATTTTCAAGCCCTGTTATGGTCCCGCAATTCCACGTGGATGACGTTTTTTTTTAAACTAATTATATCAATTAAAAATCACAATCAAATATGAAAAAACTAAGCCTCAGGTGCACACGTAGGTATTAAAAGGAACCTACATTAAAAATTTCGAATTTTTTAGAGCAGTCTAAGTAGATCTTTTGCGATCCACAGACATACACACAGACAGACAGACACACAGACAGACTCTTTCTTTTATTATTATAGATGCATAAAATAAGGCACATAGTACAAGTTACTCAAGTACAGTTACAGCCGTGGTACTTATCACAGTTGAATATTGCAAATCACTTCCACAAAATATATTTCTAAAGAATTATAGTGCATATAATAAACACTGTATTAATATTTAAAGCTCTTTTCGAATTCCAGAGGATAATAAGCTTGTTCTCGACTCCACATTTATTTCATTTATTTTAAAAGTTTATAAGGAGAAAAGACTTAAAAACGAAATTTCTCTCTTCCTAAGGAAGCAGTATTTAGTTACTTTGCTCGGAATGAGGGTTCTAAAATCGAAAAGACTGCTAAGATGTAACTGAAAACCTTCTTTTCCAAAGTTATTTATTCTTATATAAAATTAAGCTCCAAAAGAGTTTGTTCTGAAAGAAACCAGCTCAAGAAATAAATATTTTATCTATTTTTAGATAGCAGTTTATTTTCTTTTGGAAGAGTTTTTTCTGTTAGAAATACTGATTTTAGCAGACAAAATTAACAGTTAAAACCTTGATAATTATATTTTAAATTATAAAAAGTGTTGCGAATAAATCTCACCCCATTGAATCTTTATAACTAAGTTTTATATATAAAAATAGTTTGATTGAAGTGTTTTATAATATTTTGATTAAAAACAGAAAAAAAACCCAAGGCGGTTAAAGTAAAAGTTGTGAGTAAAGTAGGGGTAGGGTACATATACAGATATATTATAGCTTGTGTGCTTGATCAGAGACCCTCTTATAAGCCTTCGTCAAGTAAGACAGACACAGAAAGAATTTCTACTGACACAGAGAAAGGATACACCCAGTTCGTCTCCGTACGAAATTATGGCTAATAATTTTTTTGATCGGCCTAAAAAAATTACTAGACATAACATTCAGCAAAGATGAACAGAAACTGGTGGTCGGATGGATTTTTTTCTGAAATTCGGATAATCAGCAACACATCACATAATTGGAGTTCGGACTATTGAAGTTTTACTGCAAAATGAAATCGTTTGGGGATGATTAATGAATCATTTTAACAATAGAATTAAGCCCCCCCAAAAAATCTCCATTGCATAACATTGGAGCCCTGAGTTATATAAGCTGAATTTAATCATTATTGGAAGAAAAATAATTATGTATTTAGAGTAGCAATAGTTATGAAATCGTATTTTTTATCCATTGTCTTATATTTTACTTATCATGTAGTATGAAACCGGCATAATTGCTATTTGTATTTCATCAATAAGCTACTAGAAAAAGTGAAAGTGCGTTATTTTACCAAATATAATAATCATATTTTTAAGCAGAGTTTCCACACAAAAAAAATTTATTGAAACAAAAAATAGCATTTTATAAAGCGGTACC